>JAWMAG010000054.1:2370000-2490000 GCA_037013455.1 Ceratitis rosa | reverse complement strand
ACAACAAAATCAAGATTCCAAGATGGTCCCAAAATTATTAAGGGTCTGGCGGAGCTCTCTGGAAAACGACTTCAAAAAGACTAGAGGTGTACCGCCAGTGTGACATATTTGACTGCAGAGTTTTCTGTAGCTTTATCCAGTAGAATAGCAGCTGTCAGCGGACGCCGATTTCGAAGCAAATGACTCTCTCTTCGAAATACGGGTACATAATCTAACGAAGTTGCGCGCTTTACTCGGTTTCTCCATATAAAAATGTCGAATGAAAGAGTACTAATGCTCTTTGCTTAGAATTGTCAGCGCATAACTGGACTACGACCTGGACTACGAATAGAAGGCATCTGTCTTTTAATTAGGGAAGGTTCACAACGAGGTTCGTTCTCGAGAAAACTTTAACTAATATCACCTCTACCGGAGGGATTAGATGATAGGAACGTGGAGGGAAGAATGCTAGTGCTTTTTACATCTATTTTAGTGGGCATGTGAGGAAATGCAACATTGTAGTTGGATCTTTGATCGAGAAGGGGCCATATCATAGAGTAAAATCCCACATTGTGTTGAACAAATGTCCAGCCTCAATCCCCGTTAAGCAAGATCTTTTAATATTTCTCCGATTGGAGTCCACTCCACGCCGGAAGAGCTAGTGGACTTATTATTATTATTTGGAACTATAGAAAAGTTCACACTCTGACCATACGGAATAGGCTAAACTGTGATTCTCTTTAACATTGAAGCTGAAGAATACCTATCGAGGTAGTTAGTTGTTACTCGATCGAAAACTAAACTATGTGACCACATTGTGATAGGCATAAAATATGCCTTTAGTCCATGGTCCATGGAATTGGACCTCTATTTTGTCGCAGCTATCTTTTCATAGCGAGGAATTTCCGCTAACAACCGCAGGGATGGCTCAATAGACAATAGATAGTCGAATGAGATTGTACTCTACTTGAATAAGCAGATTCTTAAATCACTCACCAATATCCATTTGTTCTGTTCGACGGCGCTTATTCACTAAGAAGCTTAAATCGTCCTCAATATTTTTCTCTCGATAGGTGTTCTTAGAGCACTGACCCAAGAATTCGATACGTATTACCAACAAAAGTCGATCAAGTCTCTCCAAAGTCGCAGAAAGAGAACTGACTGATGATTTCACTTAATTCGGAAGGTGCGTTACCCAGCTCGCTGATGTGGGCAAATTGTGCTTTAATGCTAGGATGAACACAAGAGGTATTTTCGGCTCAACAGTCGAAACATCCTCAAATGGGTCCATGCCCGAAATACGGGTACCTGAAGTACTGGATACTAGTAAGAAATTTTCTCAATCTACTTGACTGTCTCCTGACCGAAAAAATCACAACCACATCGATCATATTTTGACAGACCGGCGACATATTTCCGAAGACCCAAAATCGCCTCGCATCAATGCAAAGTGCATGCCTCATCAGCCTCCTTGCAACATATGTCCGGATGCAAGAATGCCCTTCGAATGGAACCCAAGTGTACTCTGCCTAATTCATTAAAAATGGGACCAAACAGTCTGCGCCAATTACTGCGATTTAGGCTTCTCCAATATTGCGTTTTGTGTGAAAGTCTAAAACCCACCGTCAATAAACTGTTTGGACCTTATCATCGTGGCTTTACACCTAGTAAATCTATCATTCACCAGATATTCACCACCAAATCTGCCTCTACGCCGCTATGCCTGAATTTGGTATCCGCGGAAAACTTGCGAGCTGACGATAAGAAACATCAACAGCTCTATCAGGATCGAGAAGGAGCTCTCCGAACTGTGCGATACCAAACAAGGTTTCAAACAAGGTAGCTCTTCTGGTTGCTTGAGAAAGTACATATAGGAGCTGCAGAGCTCATCATCACTGATATCATTGGCGTCAGAGAGCGTGACGGTCACCAGACTGGATAAAGAAGCGAAGCGGATCTGATTGTGAACGAGAACAAGACGAAATATCTTCTGTCATTGAACAAACAGTCAGTGCAGTAAAGACTTGTCATAAAACTTTGAATTTGAAAACAAGTTCGTCTATCTTGGAACTAATATTAACACCAACTACAATATCAGTCTTAAAATCCAATGTAGAATATTGCCAACGGGGGTTACTTTGGATTGAGTAGGCAAGCCCTCTCTCGACGAACAAAGACCAAACTCTACAAGTGCAGGAAGACAGCATCTGATGAGTCGACTTTAGTTGTTTTCAAGAGGTTTTGCGAACGACAACACTCAAGCAGTACTCAGTGTTGTACCCCTCGATGGAATCAGAGGAAGAAGAAGACGTTGGAAAGACCAGGTGGAGAAGGGTCTGATCACACTTGGCTTCACGTGAGCACTTATTTAATTGCTGAGGAACTAAGGATGAGCCAGAAACCCGTTTGGAACCATTTCCATAAAAAAAATCGAACGAACTTTTTACTTTACCTTATATTATGGTTCATATTTTACAATTCTCAAAAGAAGGTCCTTCCCCATTAATATTTTGAATAAGAAAAAATTTATTTTATTTTTTTTCTTAATTTTTCCCAGTGTATTCACCTTGCTTGTGGCATAAAATTTGAATTTCGTAGGAACATTACTTGATACCACAAAATTGTAGCTACTTTCTCGGCTAAATTGGAAATTATGTTATCACAACAATTTGTAGGCTTAGAGATGAGAAAGAAATGTTGCAATTTTTATATATGTATGAAAGTATGTAAGCCACACACACTCACACACACACACCATTCTCAGTTGTCCTTTTTCACTAAAATAGAAACAAAAAAATTCTGTCGGCGATTAGTGCGGATTGCCAAGGATGTGTCGTTGCTTTCGTGTGAAACAGTGCTTGCAAAATGTATGCTACTAAAAGTTGTTAAATTTCCATGTGCCAATGGATGGGTGTGTGTAGGTGTTTCGGTGTGTCTGTGAAAGTGTGCGTATTAAGATGTGTACCGGCGATTAGGTAAAGTAAACATAAAATGGCAAAAAACTGCCAAGGATATGCAGAAGGTACCCAACACACTCCAGCTCACATACTCTCTCTCTCTGACTGTTGCGTGTATTTTTGTATAGAAAATTGTAGGAGTTATAACAGAGTACAAGCTCGAGAGTTTTATTCAAATTTTTCCCATGAATTTTGTGCTCATTCATTTAATGTGAAAAGTTTAATATGCAGCAAATTTACATGGATATGGGATATAGGCGTGAAGATGATTTGGCTACTTGTATACATACATATGTAAATATGTTAATATGTATGTTATTCTACGTTTTTGGTTCTGTCAAGCAGCTTCGAATGATTTAGTAGGATTTTTGCTTTGCTGATATTTTTGTAAAAATTATTTTTCTGTAAGCGAAAAGAAATTTGCAATTCAAAATTTTTGCATTGCTAAATTAGAGTGCATTCTAAATTTAAATTTATAAAAAAAAAGATAAGAAAGTAATTAAGCATAGATCGTACATAAGCGTGATGAAACAAACAGATCCACGCGTGATTCATTTGCCATTTCAACATGGAAAGTCTTACACCTGAACAAAGTTTACAAATCGTTCAACTTTATTACGAAAATTCACGTTATCTAAAGAATGTGCTTCGTGCGCTTCGCTCAACTTATGGTCAACTTACTTGGCCTACTTAGCCGATCCTTCTGGAGACCCAGCATTCATTATCGGATAATATTCGACCGAATAGATCACGTCCAGCACGCAGTGCACAAAATATAGCGGCCGTATCTGAGAGTGCACACGAAGATCGTGGAGAGTCGATTCAGTGCCATTCGCAGCAACTCGGATTAACGTCGAGATCTAAAACCGAAAGCATACAAAACACAGCTTGTGCAAGAACTGAAGCCTATCGACCTTCCCAAGCAACATCGCTGTGCTCTATGGACTCTTGAAAAGTTCCACGGAGGTCCGACGTTTTCGAGGCAAATTTTCTTCAGCGATGAGGCCTATTGAGCCAGAGGGTATATAAACAAGTAAAATTGCCGCATTTGGGACGAAGAGCAACCTGAGGAGATTCGAAAACTGCCATTTCATACACAAAAAATGACGTCTTGATGTGGTGCGTGGGCCGGTGGAATCATTGGTCCATATTACGTAACCAGCAATAGTGACCTTTATCGCACCATGTTAACCGACTATTTGATGCCTGAAATTGTTTGTGTCGGTCGATCGTGTGACATCACACCATTATACCTTTTCCTGTATGGATATACAAAGTCCTTAAGTCGATGCGGACAATCGCGCTTCGATTCAGGCCTTGGAGCATAGTCTTGCGCGTGTCGTTCGCCAGTTAACAGTCGAAATGCTCGAAGAAGTCATCAAAAATTAGATGCAATGTTTGGACCATCTGAGACGGAGCCGCGGTCAATATTTGAAAGAGATAATCTTCAAAAAATAAATCCCCCATTAAACTTGAATTTTGTGTGTTTTTTTCTTTAAAATAAACTAGAGAACCTAGAAGTGGATCATCCCTTATAAGATGATAAGAGATGGTATTCGTAGATCCTTTCCTTTACGATTCTTTTTCGGGGTTCGGCTCATGGTGAATGTCTGAAAAATTACAACATGACAGTTCTGAAGCCGAACTGGTGAAGTTTTCAGACTTTGTTTCGCCACTTCGGTTTTCTTCAGGCGGGCACTTCGAACTTTGTGTTATAGTCGGGTAATGGAACATCTGTTTCCTTTTCATCGATTGTGGACTGGAGCTCGCCATCCGCTGGTGTTTCACTGCCATTAAGCAATCTTTGCTTCATAAATTCACTACATTCTGGAAATCAGTCACTAGCTCCTTCATGAGTATGCCTAGTCTTTTTTTCTTTCCATCGCGATCCTCATCGTACCAGCTCTTTTTGACTTTACCGAATAATTTCGTTTATACCTGCACGTAAGGAGTTTAAAGTTCCGTTCCCCTATACCTTTACTAAGAGTGCAGGAGTGCAAGTAGAGTAGAAAACTACTTGTTCTTCTGCTAATTCTCGGCGTCGAATTTTTCTTGTGTTTGTTGAAGAACGTCTTTGCTGCACAGAGGCATAGCTTTTTTGTTACAAGATCCCCACATCTGGAATACTGCAGACATGTCTTCTGTCTATCACAACATAATCGTCTTTGGTGTTTGTAGATTCGGTGATAGGCAAATAGCTTCATGAATTTTCTTTTGCTGAAATAATGTAGTACCGAGAAGAATCGAAATTGATCAGATCAAACATATTCCCACCCTGGCGTCAAATTCATTGATCAACGCGTGGGCGAAAGTTCGCGATATGTAGAAGAACTTACCATTGATGCGGATTGTAGCAGACGTTCTCTACCAGGACGGATGACAGGACTCGGCGACATCGTACTTTGGTCTTACAGGAACATCAATTAGCTGTATACTGATACCTTCTTGATTAAGGCAGCGGATATATCCTTAAATCATGGTCCTTTATACGCCATCTAAGGTATTGCATTATTTATCATTGGATCAACGTGACAGGTATCAAACCTAGCACAAAAAACCTCTAGAAGTGTGTTCAAATTCTTGATAATAACTTCATCGGTCTCAGCGACTTGGCTAGCTCTGCTTTCTCCCGACCAGATAATAAAGTCAGGCGATCTAGTAGTGAGCGAAGACGAAAAGGAATATCTCCTGTCATCAAACAAACAGTCAGTGTATTGGCGTCTTGGCTTCACGTCACTGCTGACAATCATAGCTTTGTTGTCGTTCTTAATTTCGTCGTCTTGCAACCAGCATTAACACCAAGAACCATGACAACCGACAATTCTTTAGACTGAATAGGCAATTAAAAAGTAAAGTCCTCTCTCGAGGAACAAATACCAGACTCTACAAATCGCTCATCAATTCCGTACTACCATATGGTGCGGAGGCACGGATCTTTCGAGAGAAATGTTTCAAAGAAGGTTTATGGTTCTTGGTGCATTGGAAACGGCGACATTGATTTGGTCTTGCTACCCCAACTAGGTAAGGCTTTCCGAATGGATGAAAGTACTTCAGCTATGAAAGTATTCGATGAAGTACTCACCGGTGATAATATAGGAAGAAAAAGACCTCTACTCTATGAGGAAAAATCTGATGGAAAAGGACCTGGCTTCAATTCGTTTCTAAAATTTATGGTGCTTACGCCAATCAAGAATATGAAGATAGAGTCCATAAATTAAAACACTATACAGATATATACACATATATGTGGCGATTTTCAGCCGAGCTCCTCCTCCGATTTGTGGTTTTGCACCTTGATGTTTTTCCAACAAATGGAGGGGCCTACAATTTATACTAAGCCGCCTCCGAACGACTGATGGCTTTTTTATGCCGAGGGGCGACCGCAATTAGAAAATTTAACTTAATTTTTTATTTAAATTAATTTTCTACAATTTTGAATGTTGGTTGCCCCTAGATTTTAGCCCGAGTCTTCCGAATGGTAGAACGTAACGCTAACCACTCGGCTACTGCAGCCGCCACATATACCAGGGTTAGTTGAAATTTGCCGGTTTTTTCGATAAAGAAAACACTTAATTTTCAGAGGAATCTCAACATTTTTTTATTCAAAGTATTGACCATTGGTTTCTACACATTTCGCCCAACTCTCAGACAAATTATAGATACCATTCCAAAAAACTTTTTGCTCTTTCGAGGCAAACCATTCGACGAGCCATTTTTCGACTTCTTCAAAATTAGCGAAGCACTGCTCTGCAAGGGAGTGTCCCATCGATGCGAAAAGGTGATAGTCGGACGGGGCGAGGTCTGGAGAGTACGGCGGGTGCGATAATATTTCCCAATTAAGTTAATATGTCTTTCACCAGTTTTGCGGTATGAGACGGCGCGTTGTCATGTTGCAAGATAACTTTGCCATGTCATCGGCACCATTCCGACCGTTTTTCGATCAACGCATGATTCAAATTGATCATTTGTTGTCGGTAGCGATCCGTGTTCACCGTTTCACCAGGTTTTAACAACTCGTAGTACACCACACCACACTGGTCCCACCAAACACAGAGCATTGTCTTACGGCCAAAGCGATTTGGCCTTGCAGTCGATGGGCCAGCTTCACCAAGGGAAAGCCATGATTTTTTTCGCTTCGGGTTCTCAAAATAAATCCATTTTTCCATTTTTCGTCCCCCGTGACAATTCGATGCAGAAAAGATTTCCTTTCGAATCGTTGAAGCAGCATTTCACAAACGGTTTCTCGATTTTCCATTTGTCTATCGTTCAGCTGGTGTAGCACCCATTTTCCATACTTCTGGATCTTTCCCATGGCTTTTAAATGTTGGCAAATTGCTCCTCGAGTCACATGTAGTGTTTCTGCCAATTTTTGTTGCGATTGGGTTGGATCAACATCCAATAACGCCTGCAATTCCTCGTCTTGGAACTTTTTCGCTGCACCAGGATGTTGATTGTCTGTCAAATCGAAATCTCCACTTTTAAATTGACGAAACCATGTCTCACATGTTCTAATCACAGGAGCATGTTCACCATAAGTTTCTACCAGCAACCGGTGAGCTTCAGCTGATTTTTTCTTTTGATGAAATAAGAAAAGCAACGAATGCCGCAAATGCGATTTACTTGGAACGAAACTCGACATATTCACTGAGGTAAACAAATAAGACGCTATTATTTTGGCGGAATGTGACTTGCGTATTTTTGTAGGTTAATGTCAATAGAAAAAAATTACATACATACCAAATCATAGATATTTATACATATTGCTAGCGACATCTACTAGTAAAACCGGCACACTTCAACAAACACACCTGGTATACACTCGTATGGAAATATCTCAAATTCAGGAAAAAGCCTTTGAAGAACACTCTTGAGCATAAAATTATTTCGATTGAACTTATTGATACGAGTCGTTTTTTAAACTATCCATCCAATGTCCTTTTGCGGTTATCAGTGAATTGTATTGTCAAAGAATAATTTTCACTTAATGAAAATTACTCACTTCAAATAGGTTGTAGTTGATTGAAGTAAAAATAATAATGAATGAATCCATTTAACATTATTCCAACATAAGGACCTCAAAGGAACAACTTTCTTCTCGGTACCATTTGAGTATATTCACGTTCACGTTCGAAAAACATTTTTCCTTTTTATAAAAAAAAACAATTTTGAGGAGGCTAAGCTTGCTACTTTTTGCTCATGAAAGCATTTATTTCATATATAAATACATACAAATGTGTGTATATATGCACAGGTGCACATACTCGTACATATTGTGCAAGTGAATATGTTTTCATTTTCCTTAACTTCAACTCACATGTGTCGTCCCCAGTACATAATTCACATTTATATTGGGTGTAAAATATAATAAAATCCCGACGGCTTGCCACGCTTATGGTTGTCATAAATTTGGGGTCCCTTTTTGTGTGTGCGAAGGACATATAAATACACACATACAAGGACAAAGAGTGTATAAGTAGAGTAGATATAAGAAAAGAAAATCCGCTGGCAATAATGGCGTCTACATTGCGGCGGAAAAATATTTTGTTACAAAGTAAATACTTAAAAAAAAAAGAATGAAAAACGCAAAAATCAGATATCAAAATTCGTGTAGCGAAGGAAAGCACAATGCTGTGGAAATATACCGATATAAAGAAAGCTCAATGGAAAAGCTATGGAGAATTACAAAAGGATTAAACAAGCAAAACATGTTTTTATAAGAAGGGCAAAAAGAAATACATACCTGTATGTATGCTTATAAATGTATGTCGTAGTGGTTTTTGGTATAAGGATTCTTAACTCGTGCGCAATCCATAATGACCTAAGCGGGCTTTTCGATATTTTTTTTTGAATTTATGAACTTTATAAATAAAAAACAGGCAAAATGTTTTTCATTTCATTTCTAAATTTTCAATCAAATGACTAATTCGGAGGTCTCTCTAATTATTTACAGTCACTAAGTGTAGCTTAGTCCATCTTCGCCAGATCTGTCCAACAGAATCGGGCTTCATCTTCTCATTTCTCCTACCACCAACAAGTGGTCCCTCAATCTGGAGTTGGAGTTTTTGAGTGTGAACGCCACCAAGTTTCCTCCCGCTGTATTGGCCTCTGTTGTTGTCCGGTCTAAATGAGGTTTAACGATCCTCGATTTCTGACGGAGCTTCTGGTGCTATAGAGAGTCAGTTTGTACCGCCTTATATGTTTCTTTTCATCCGCGCTTTCTCTGTATAGAACTGATTTTCACTTCCTCAAATGTGCGAAGAATGGAATGTGTATCCAATCGGAGCTCTCACCTTTATCATTGAACTTCACCCTACATATCACCTATTCACCGAATTTTTCAACCTTCGTCCTAGAATTTATCACCTCGATCTCTTCACAGGAGAGAAAGCAGGCTGCCTGCCTCGTTGCAACGTTGCGATCGACCACAACACGTGCGGGATGGGATAGATACCGAAAGCTGAAGAGGGAAACAGCTCGCATCTGCAGACAAAAAAAGAAAGAGGCCGAGATGCGTGAGTATGAAGAGCTTGAGAAGCTGGCCGACAAGGGTAACGCTCGAAAATTCTATGAGAAGATGCGACTTACGGAAGATTTCAAGACCAGAGCAGACACTTGGAGGACGCCAAGAGTTAATCTACTAACCCATGCCCAGATTATACTAAATTTGTGGAGGGAACACTTCTCCAGCCTGCTGAATGGCACTGAAAATGAAACAACCAGAGATGGGGAACCCTAAACCCCAATTGATGCCGATGGAAAAGTGGTTCCGTTACCCGACCATAAAGAAGTCCGAATAGCAGTCGCCCGCTTAAAAAACAACAAAGCGGCGGGGACCGATGGATTACCGGCCGAGCTATTCAAATAAGGCAGTGAAGAACTGATTGGGTGCATGCATCAGCTTCTTTGCAAAATATGGTCGGATTAAAGCATGCCCGACGTCCTGAACCTAAGCGATCCCACAGTCGAGCGTATTGTGTGAAAGACTAAAGCCCACCGTCAACAAAACAATTGGACCTTATCAGTGTGACTTTAAACCTGATAAGTCAACCATTGACCAGAGATTCACCATGCGCATAATCTTGGAAAAGACCCGTGAAAAGATGATCGACATCCATCACCTTTTCATCGATTTTAAAGCCGCCTTCGACAGCACGAATAGGAGCTGCCTTTACGTCGCTATGTCTGAATTTGGTATCCCCACAAAACTTATACGGCAATGTAAACTGACCTTGAGCAACTCTAAGAGCTCCGTCAGGATCGAGAAGGATTCCTCCGAGCCGTTCGATATCAAACGAGGTTTCAAACAGCCTTGAAATCCAACGCAGAATCACTCTTGCCGACAGGTTCTACTTTGGACTGAGTAGGCAATTGAAAAGTAAAGTCCTTACTCTTCGATCGAAAACCAAACTCTACAAGTCGCTCATCACACCGGTCCTACTATATGGCGAAAAAGCGTGGACGATGTCAATATCTGATGAGTCGGCCCTAAGAGTATTCGAGAGAAAAGTTCTGCGAACGATTTATGGTCCTTTGCGCATTAGCAACGGCGAATACCGGAGACGATGGAACGATGAGCTGTACGATCCATACGATGATATTGACGGCGGACCAGTCCCTTTCCTCCATTACTGCTAGCAAAAAAATTTCTTTTTTCAATATTCTGGAATTTTCTCCTTTTGAATGGTGTTGCCAATTTTTAAATTTAAAATCCATCATTTGAAAAACAACTTGTGCTATTTATTTACTTCTAGTTGCATATTTTCTCATACTAAATTCAAAATGATCCCTACTCGTCGTACTACATCATACCCCTCTCGGGGCATGAGCACACATGGCGCCAAAGAAATATTGCAATAGAAAAAGTCACGTATGAACATTCGTTTGAATGAAATGGAAATGAAGAACAAAAAAGAAAAAAAATGTCACATCGAGGTGAGCAAATAACCGAAAACCCAGAAGGAAAACACACGCAGCAAATACTCATATTTGCGCTTTACCCAATAAGCAAAATGGATTCGCAATGATGAATGGAACTGATGAAGGGAAGAATTTTCTTTCTTTGTAAATCATTAGCAGTTCAAAATTATAAATCACAATAGATGATTTTGTATTAGTTTTCATATTGTGCTAAGTTGATAATAATTACTCTTCGAATATTACTGAAATACCCAAAATATAATAATTATTATTGTGATAAAAAAAAAACATATCGCTCAGAAATAGATAAGTTTTATTAGAGTTATTTTTTCGCTCGAAAAATTAAACAAATTCTGGAAACTATTTTACAACAATTAATTTGTTATGATCTCACAACCAATCATTCCGAAGAAAAAATGAAAAATACAATGATTCGCCATCAAGTTCTAAAAATGATTTCGAGCAAGTAACCGCCAGAAAGTAATAAATTAACCAGTTAAAACAAATTCCAGCCGAGATGCCCAATTTTCGACCAGTTCTTGTATCAATTGGTGAAATAATAGGTCAAGTAATCAGTTCGTTCGGTTTTTATCTAAGAGATGTCGTTATTGTCCATAGTACTAGTGTTACCTGTCGCATCATGTCATACTATACAGCGCTGAAAACGTGTTTATTCGCACTAAAAGTTTGTCTTTGACAGTTTTTCGATTGATTGACTCAGTATGTTGAGAGCGCACGTCAAAGATGGACACCAGTAAAGTGAAAATTCGCTAAATTTTATAATTTTTCTTCGATCGAGGCGAAAAAGCAGCTGAAAAAATTAATTTAGTTTATGGGCCCGATACTGTAAATGAACGTGTAGCACAAAAGTGGATTGCTAGGTTCCGTTCCGGTAATTTCGATGTCAAAGATGCACCACGCGTCGGGAGGCCTGTCGTCACAAAATCGAAAAGTTTACCAAGAGTCTAAAAAAAAATTGAATTCAAATAAATTTGTTTTTCTCAAGCAACTTTGCATTGACGATATGTCCCCACTTTCGTGTTTATTGGGTTGTTGCTTGTGTATTTAGCTGAAGAAGTAGTATTTGTATTTGGCTTGTAGCGTGTCATATAATGTTGAGTCGAGTTGATTCGTGCCATTTTTAGGATATGACACATGACCAACCATGACACAGTCGCATAGAAGTATATATAAATATTTATGTACGCGTATATGTACGAGGGGATTAACAAAAGTTCGGCAGGGTGACCTGAAAATAACTAAAAAAAAATCTTTTTGTCTTTATTCGTAATCTTTGTCCTTTTTCATCTTCTACATAATCATCATTGATTTTAATGCATTTCTTAATCCTATAGATCCACTTCTGAAAATAGTCCTCAAAATATTGGTTTTCAAGCTTAATCGCATTAATTATCTTCCCTATTAAAGACCTTATCTTTTAAATTTTTTTTAATTTTAGGAAATAACCAGAAATCACAAGGTGCTACCATATATCCGGGGAATATGGTGATGGACGTATTTCTTCGATTCCAAAGATTCGTTATTTCAGCAGTGTGGTGTGGGATGGCCCGTAGCCATGATGTAAAAAAGAACCGCCGCAAATCCTCTTTCTTCCGATTTTCTAACAAGTTTTTGAAAACTCTCAGTAAGCATTCTTCGGTGTACCATTTTTCAGTTACCGTCTGACCCTTTTCCAGTGGAATTGGAGTTACAATTTTAGATCGGGTGAAGTAAACTGACATCATTACTTTTGGTGCTAATTTTTGTAGCTTAGATTTTACGGGTGGGTTTGCTCCTGTTGGGCTCCATACCATGGACTGCTGTAACTTTACTAGACGGACCATTTTCGAATTTGTTTAGGAAAAATTGGGCAAAACTCACTCGAGCCTTTTTTTGGGCCTCATTTAAAATTCGTGGTACCCATCGAGCAGATTTCTTCGTGTATCCCATATGATTACTTAATATTCGCAATACAGCCATGGCATTCAAGCCCAATTCATTAGCAATCATTTCTTGTATCAATCGTATGTCTTCGTCAATTTTGGACTTCACCAGAGCTAAAATGACGTCATCAGTGGAAGATTTTCATCGACCTTCTCGGGGCTCATCCTCTACGGAAAAATGTCCGGTCTGGAATCTTCGGAATCACTTAGAAATAGTCTTCCATATGCAATTTGCCACGCCGAAACCCGATGAGAATCACATTGCGAGTTTCTGTTTGCGTTGTTCGTGGACTTTCGTCTGACCTATCCTTTTCGTTCGTTCGTTCTAAAATTTGAAAGGAAGACTAATAAAGGGGTTGGTATTTTTAGATTCAACAATAACAAATTGAACCAACTGACCGAACTTTTGTTAATCCCCTCGTATGTAAGCATGGGTATCTGGTTTGAAAGGTGTGCCCTGTAGAAATGTTTCCTTCAAATATGCTCGAAAAACAGAATATATGGATATGGATATACAAGAGAAGGTGTGTTCAAAAAATAAGGAAAATGTTTAAATTTCATGAACTTGGATAGTCGGTGTGTCAATCATTTCTTTACTCTGTTGGTGCATTTTTGGTGTTTTCATTGTCGACTTTGGCTGAGAAACCCTCGAGGGTTAGACTTATTTTTATAAGGTCGCCGAATAATCTATCATCGTATTTCAATTAGACGACGGAAAATTAATGAAACGTGCGACTAAACATGTAAACGCATCTTATATGATATCGAAACGAAGGCTCAATCATCGCAGTTGAGGCATTTTGGTTCGAAAATATCGAAAAAGGTTCGAAAAATGCGGTTAAACGCACTAGTTAATTTTCTTCAACGGCATAAGTTAGGATTAAGGGTGTGAGCATCAGTACACTTGAGCCAGTGTAGGCTCTTAGTGATACCACAGTGTTTACCCGATCACTGAGCTTCACCATCTGTCCCCTTCCATTCCTTTATAAATTTCATTGGGTACTTTATCTTGATCTGCTATCTTACATATGTATACAAACAGCTCCTAGATATCGTAACCTAGCTCTACCCAAGGCGGGGCAGTCAAATAGAAGATGGGAGATAATTTCTTGCTCCTCATCGTTCTTACAGCTTCGACAACATCTCCTGAAGGGAACTACAGACCTTCGCCGCATGTTGTCCTATCAAATAGTGACTCGTTAAGACACCACTTACAACCTTAGAGATATTCTCTCTTTTGAGAGCATATATTTCGCCACAGTCCCTCTTCGATTAAGTTTGTCTGAAATTCCAAGTTTCGGTTCAAGAATTTTTGGCCAAAAACAATATTAAAGCGATGCACCAGTCTCCACATTCGCCAGATATAGCTGCCTGCGACTTTTTCCTATTTACAAAAATAAAAAGAATCTTAGATGGCCGAACTCTTCCAAAACACAGAGGACTTCAAGGCGCCCTCGTACAGCAGAAAGGTTTTTTTGATCAGTTTTTTATAGTTTTATGTCAAAAATACACCCAGAAGGGTTGGAGTTCTCTCAAGAGTAGCGATGGATGTTGTTGGATTAATGACGCCTACCGATGCAAGCTTTGCAAGGCAATCGAAGAAGAAATTTCCGAGTAAACGATAACGGACCGCACAGAGAGATGCCTCCTCATCTATGTTACCGCAGCTGTGGTAGAAGTTGTTTGAGAAGTGCAGCCCATTCTTCTACCATGAGTACCTATAAGACAGTGCGATTATTATGCCGCTTGTTATGCTTATGGAGGTCCGGTTAAAAGGAGTAGAGACTTACTTTAGTTACAAAGAACACTTCCTTCTTTAATTTCTCCGCCGGAAGCATCTCTGCACAATTTTTTTATAGTCTATGCCAAGCGAATCTACGCAGTTTCTTGATCTAAGAAATGTTACAATCCGATGACTAAGGGCAAAGGTCCGTTGACTTATTACAGCTTACGTGCTTTGGTCGGGCCAATTGGACATTTTCGAGTTCTCTAAATTCCTGACACACGTTTTCAATGTGAGTGGTGTAATCTGTGTGCGATATGTGTGATGTATGCATCGGAAATCAGCACCACCATCAGCGCACCAGGAAACACAATAACAATAACAACAATGCGACAACAACGGCAACCCCAGCAGAGATATCAGTGATAAACTGGAGCCTAAAAAGCAAAAAAAAAACAAACGAGGACGAACCAACGAAAGCTAACAGTCAAAACAGCCGACAACGTACAACGAGAACAACAACAACAAGCAGTGAAATAAAATCCACAAGTCTCCAATGAACGTGACACAAATGACAACTATGGAGCAAAGCACACACACACATACACACACATATACAACCAACACAGTTATGTTCACCGTGTCAAAAAAAAAAACAGACAATCAAGCGGCCATATAAAACCAAACAAAAACAAAAACAACAACAAAAAAAAAAGTGTGATCAAAGCAAGTCAAGTGAACACTTCTCCCAGCTGCAAAGCGCTACACAGTGGACCTGGTGGAAGAGGGGCAGGTATAACCGTTGACTTGGTTGGTTGCATTTTTCATTCTTTTTTTTTTGTTTTTGGTTCTGTTTGTTTATTTGTACAATTCGCCATGCGTTAGTGGAGGGCAGGGCCAGTTGGTGACATCCATAGTTGTCGTTGGGACGTTGATGTTGCCGGAACTGACAGTGACCATGTCAACAACAACAACAACAACTACAACAATAAAAACCACTACAATAACAACAACAAGTGCAGTTCCAACAATAACGAAGAGGCACAAATATTTGAGATTTCAGCAAACATGGCTAACGAGTTCTTCAACCGCACGCACACACACACACACACGCTTAGTTACTTTACGACCATGGCTATAGAGAGTACCAGATGGATGCATGGCGAGAAAAAATATTGCGCAGTTATCACATTGGACGTGAAAGAATGCCTCTAACTCGGCATATTGGCCGCACATTATGAGGTCACTACAGGAAAGAAATACTCCGGGGTCTCTGCTGAGGATAATTGATAGCTATGTATCTATCTGACAGATTGCTATTGTATGACTCCGAGTCAGTGCCAAAAACCTACGAAGTGAAAGAAGGCGCTACTGTGTCCATTGTTATGGATTTCTGCTATACGATGGGGTATTACACCTATCTACTGTTACCAAAAGAAGTTCGGATAACTGGCTGTGCATACGACATCGCTGTGACGATTGTTGAGAAAGAGCTTAACTAAATTCAGAGCACCTGCAATGAGATCAAAGCAAAAATTAAGGACTGGCTCACGACATCTAGGCTACAACTTGCTGGAGAAAAAACAGAAGCAGGAAAAAACTTTGAAGGGGACACTCTGGACATCGATGGCCATAGCCTTACAACGCACAAAACTCACTGAGGTACCATGGAGTAATGATCGATGCGAGACTCAACTTTAAGGCGCACATTGAAAAAGCCTGTAGTGATACGGCCTTAATGACTGCAGCTCTGGTAAGAATCATAGCCAACATAGGTGGACCAGTCAATACCGGCATTATGACGCCAGATATAATGCCTTCGGAGCTCGACAGAGTGTATCAAAAGACAAAAGTCGAGAATAGGCGTCGAACAACTGACGAGCGTAAGAAAGAGAGACAGTTGAGCCTCGACGGGTGGCAGAAGAAATGGGACACAACAGAAAAAGGAAGGTGGAGCCATAGGCTCATTGAGAACCTATCAGCCTGGATTGAGAGGGAATACAGAGAGACAGACATCTACCTGACATAGTACATGTCAGGTAATGACTGTTTCAGAGAATATCTCCACAGATTCTGCCATGATGGAAATTGGGTCTATCATGTTTTTTTGCGTTAGTTCGTGTGGCACCCAAACATCGAGCTTCTTTTTGAATCCAAGGTTATGCAAATGGTTCTAAATGGTTTTCTGGCATATCTTTAGTTCCTCAGCAATTAAATAAATGCTTACGTGACGGTCAGTTGCCACTATTTCCATGATTTTATCGCAATTTTCGACGACAGGCCTCCCGACGCGTGGTGCATCTTTGACATCGAAATTACCGGAACGGAACCTAGCAAACCACTTTTGTGTTACACGTTCGTTCACAGTATCGGGTCCGTAAACTAAATAAATTTGTTCAGCCTCTTTGGCTGCTTTTTCGCCTTGATCGAAGAAATATTGTAAACAATAGCGAATTTTCTCTTTGCTGGTCTCCATCTTTGACGAGCGCTCACAACGTACTGAGTCAATCAATCGAAAAACTGTCAAAGACAAATTTTTAGCGCGAATAAACACGTCTTCAGTGCCGTATAGTATGACATGATGCGACATGTAACACTAGTACTATGGACAATAACGCCATCTCTTGGATAAAAACCGAACGAACTTTTTACTTCGTCTAATATATAAATTAATACTGAAGCTAGATTACTTTGATTTTTTTTGTTCGAACATATATGTATGTGTATATATAATATGCATTCTCTTTGCTATCAGCGGCACCGTTTTCCAAGACTTGTAAAAATGAAAACTCAAGAAAACGCGCTGCAAAGTTCTTCCCGGACATTAGAACCTGCTCGACGCTCGGCCACTTAAACTGCTCTAGCTTCTAAAATATGGCGGATTGGTCACTGAAATTTTGAATACATATTCTCAGATATTTTTTGAATAAATTTAAGAAAAAAAATACAGTTGTTGAAGCCCCTAAAGCACATTATTACCTTAAATCAGGTATAGTAAATACTAATTTTATTTTCCCTAACTACACGTAATTTCAATTTAATTCTCATTTACTAGCAATTTCAAACCAGTTGACTTTAAATTTCACACATCCTTTGGCTCAACCCTGCAGCTGTTCATTTAATTAGACTATATGTATGTACATGTATGTATTTCTTTTCATCACGCATCTCTGGTACTTACAGAAAAAGGTTGCTTATTTACTTTCGTGTGATTTGATTTCTCAGCTACTTAAGACATGCGACACGTACTACATATGTATGTATGTATGTATGTATGTATTTGTATGTATGTAACATGAGTGAGATTACTGTCAGCTGAAAAGTTGATAGAATCTCGTTAAGCACTCTTTTTAGTCAAAGAAAGCCATACATACTTAACACATAGGTACATATAACTGTAAGCTATTTGAACAGTTGCTTTTTCACAATTGACTTTCTAAATCGTATCAGCGATTTGTAACAACAAAATTTGATTATATGAAAATACATAGTAGTTGCACGCTTGATTAGCCAACTGGACCTCAAGCGGGCGGGCGGCGGATGATGGATGAATGGATGGATGGTGAGATAATTTGTTTGAAATAAATTTTGCCAAAACTGCTTAAAGCATTAAAATGTTGGGAAAATATTCGAGTAGATTTTTGTATGTGAAATTGAGTGTTTTAATAAGTTTAGTGTGTATGCAAACATTTTATCACACCTACACATCTACACACCTACATATTTGCATATGTTTAACTGTGTATACATATAATGTGTTTGTGTTTGTTTGCCACACGCTCGACTGTTGCATGCAAACATAATACATACATATGTACATACACACACATGCATTTTGTTTACACATTGTTTAAACAACTGTGGAAAGTTGCACGTAAATTAAATGATGCTAGTTGCATGCCACAAAATGTTGCAAGCAACTAACTAAAAGGACTTCTTATACTAATTGTCCGCCTTAGTTGATGTATATGCTTCTATTCGTATATATATGTATGTGTGTGATTTGACTGGCGGCCAAAATGGCACTCAGCTAATATAAGTATGTATGTATGTATGCATGTGTTGCGTAATTAGCGTTGTTTGCTCAAAAACGTTGCAAAAAGGATATATACATATATGTATGTAAATATTTCAAGAGCAAAGTCACAAGTTAGCCTCTGTAGATTTATTTGTATGTTTGTGTGTATTAAAAATGTTTAACTTGAGAAGCGACTATAATTAAAACTAAATTCCAAATATGAGCAACAAGTGTGTAACACACACATACATATCAAAAATACCTAAAATACCATTTCACTTACCTGCCACTGTTGCATCATTACTTGTGCAATATAACAGTATCAAAATTAACTAAAATTACAAGTGCAAATATGTATATACAAACACACACGCGCGCACACGCACGCACACATTTGCATATGGTTAGTTGGCTTATTTGCCTTTGGTACTTCATCTTCGGCTTCATCCTTGTTTTAGCATTTAAGTTTAGCATATCAACAGGCGCTTTGGCTGGCTTGCTGGCTTGCTGGCTTGTTCGCTTGTTGTTTGGTTGTTAGGCTATGAATTTCTCATTAACCTGAAAGTGTGACAATATATCAAAATAACTGGGAATTAAAATTAACCAACACAAACACACATTGTACACAATGGCACATCCAAGCGGTTTAAGGAGATCATTAGTTGAAGTGGTTTTTCTCTTTATTGGATGACGCACATGAATACGTATAGCTCAACCTAACAGTTTTACCTACATACGTACAAATGGCGCCAGATCTTTCGCCATCTGATCATTCCACTGGATTTGAGGTCTTCCTCTTCCTCTGTTTGCACCGGGGGATATTGCATTGAATACTACATTGAAGCTATTGAAAGCTGAATACAGTAGGTACAATTTTATATAAGAGTGTAGAGCTGATGGCGTACTGCTGGCTATGCACTCAAAAACTCCGAACCCTCCCGACTAGGTAAGCAAGAGAAGCGTATAGGTTTGGTGGTGACCAAGGATTGGAAGAATCAATCACAACGCTATTGGCAGTTATAACTTCCAGATCGTACATATCTTTGTCCATTTGGGAAATCCAACGCAGAATCACTCTTGCCAACGGGTACTCCTTTGGACTGAATAGGCAATTAAACAGTAAAGTCCACTCTCGACTAACCAAAAGTAATCTACACAAGACCCTAATCATACTCGCCGTGCTATATCGTTCGGAGGCATGAACGAAGGCAACATCTGATGAGACGGCGCTAAGAGCTTTCGGCAGAAAGGTTTTACTTAAGATTTATGGCCTTTGGCACGCTAAGAACGGCAAATATCCCAGCTAATAGACGAGATCATAAGCTGACTATGCCAGGTATTCCGTGTCCATCCGTATCAATAAGAACAAAACAGCTTTGAGAGTTTTCGGTGTAGCTGAGGAAGAGGAAGACGAAGAGCTTCACTTCGTTCAAAAGTTCAGATGGAGAGTGATCTGGCTGTACTTGGTATACCCAATTGGCGACAAACTGCGAAAAGAAGAAATTAATGATGCGCTGTTGCTAAATCGGCTCTAAGCGATGTCAAGAAGAAGATTCTGGGTATTCAGTTATACTCGCGGGCTATACTCAATTCCTATTCTTTCATCCACGTAACGCACCTTGGAAACGTGAGCAACCCTTCTGCAAGATGCGATAACCAACCCGTGTGGAGCCTTGGAGCCACTCGGACTTATTCGGTTTGAGGATTCGCTGAAGTCTGATTGCAGTGTCTGTACAGCAGAGGTGCGACTGCGAGCTGTCTACATAAATGTGTAAAAAATTGAAACTTACTCGCCTAGTGAGGACCCACAACTTAGAAACCAACTCCATTGAAAAGAAGAAGAAGAAGAAGAAGAACATACTCGAAAATATACGACCACTGTCCACAAATTTTCTATTGGATTGAGATCTGGACTTTGTGCCGGCGACACGAAAATTTTGCACTGGTGGCCATCCATCATAGTCATTCTGCTTTTACAGAGTTCTTTAAATCACGGTCCTGTTTTTGCGTCTTGATGTTTTTCCAACATATGTATGGACCTACAGTTTATACTAAGCCACCTCCTTCCCTGAATAGAACTGGCAGGTCCATGTCCATTATTACGTCTTATTCTAAAAGAACACCCTCCTTAACCTGTTCATCAGCTATCTGATTACCTTCGATGTTCATATGACTTGGCACTCTGTTGTTATCTCTAAACCAACGCATCGTAGTCGCTGATATGTGACAAGGAGCATTGTCTTGATGAAATGGAACCCCGTCCAAATTAGTATCGCCGAAAATGCCCGTTAACGAAGGCAGAAGAACAGCTTCTAATACATTTATATACTTTTGACTGTCCATGCAACCCTCGCAAACGAACATTTCGCCGACATCATCAACAGCCATGCAGCCCCAGATCATAATGCTGCCTCCTCCATGCTTAACAGTGGGTACCACGCAATCTGAATGCTTTTCTTCCCCAACCCGTCGCCTCACGAACGTCACACCAGGTGTTCCAAATATCTGTAGAAAAGAAAAAATAATGTTTTCATAAGATTTGTATTATGTCTTCAAAATTGCTCTGGGGTAAGAAGCTATGGCTGTCATCAGACCACAGAACATTCGACCAATCTTCTTCCGTGAAATGTTGGTATCGGCGAGTTCATTCCAAACGATTTTTCCTCTGAGAGCCACGACTTCTTTCGGGCTTTGCATCCTTTTAAACCTGCTTCCAGAAGTCTTCTTCTAGCTGTTCGAGCACTAACTGGTTTACTAAATTCATCCTGCAATTCAGCTGCAAGGGCAGAAGAAGATTTCTTGCGATTCTTGAGAGACTCGCGTATAAGTATTCGGTCTTCTGGTTTACTAGTTAGACGCTTTCTTCCAACTTTTTGATTTATTATTGTGGGATTTCGTCTCCAGAAATCGCCTGAAAGTACATTGGACCGCGCACCGCGAACATTCCACCAAATTGGCAATCTCAACCTGAGACTTACCTTCTTCACTTGGAACTTGAATTCTAACTCTATCTTCGTAACTAATTTCACTTTTTTTAGGCATTTCGGTAAATATGAACTGTTTTTATAAGATTGGTAACTTTTCATTAAATGTAATTTACACTTTCACTTTCAATTTTTAAATGCGAAAATATTTTATGAATTTCTTAAAAATGACAATTTTTAGGTTTAGCTTACCCAGAGTGCTATGACTTTTAATATTACACAATTTATTCGTTTAATCAACAGTTAAACACCCATGTAAGACATTTACAAAAACAAGTGGTAACTTTGATAGCCACATTTGAGAATATTTGTATTTTAGTGGGGTGCCTAATACTTTTGGCCAAGGCTGTATATGCAAAACGAAAATTACCTCTGTATATTTACTCGTAAAACACAAACATTAAAAGCTCCTTCGGTAAGATCAGTTGGAGAAAGTCTGGGTTTCAGCTTAGAACCATCAGTTATTTTTACTGCAAGGCAAGAAGTATTCAACAGCAGTCAACTGCTATTTGACTCTCAATTAATGAAGCTCAAGACCAATCTTGGGAAGTCGAAATCAGCAGCATTTTCGCATGATCATACTTGCAATAAAATTTAACGCTTTGAAGATCTCAGATTAATGTTGGACGAACGTCAATACCTTGGTGATTAATCAAAATCAACAGCCAAGCCACCAGTAGCTGCCGTAAACGACATGAAATTAGTATAGTACGAAGGAAATACTCATAAATACCGAGCAATGCCCAACTTGCAGCAACCGACCGATTGTGCCGCAAGTAAGTGGCGAACGTAATGTGGCAGCAGCAGCAACAACAGCCGTCGCATTATTAACATGCTGACTGAGTGACTGGTTGTGCAATTGGCTGATAGGGAACTACCAGCAACAACCACAATAGCAATAGCAACAATAAAGCGCGTGCTGATGCCTCTATGCAACCACAAGTTGAAAGTGCAACGTGCAGAGTTGAAAGAGCGCATGTAGATTTGTGCGCTGAAGTTTTTTTTTCGTACTTATTTTGTTTCTCTACATTTTTTACATTTTTCTATTTTTTATTTTTTTTATTCTTTTTTAATATTTTTTCTTTGCGCACAATCTTACTCCACAGACATTTTCAATGACGACGCGCTGATGAACTGACCATGCCTGATTTATGTGCCATGTTTATGTTGTGGCATGCCACTTGCTGTTTGTTGCATAGCATTTTGGAGAGGAAGTGCAAATTTGCATGATGCCACCGAAGTTCAGCCAAAGCAAAGTCCGCTTGCTTGTTCGCTATGTGTCACGTACCATTTTGCTGGCGCTGCTGCTGCTCCTCACCGGACCATCAATCCATCCATCCATCCTGCAGCAACTATAATAATGCTTACTACACTGCTATTAAATCTATTGTTTATGTATTTGTTATTGTTGCTACCGTCACAATCGCCTAGCGTACGATAGCAGACGGACGGACCGCGGCAACAGTAGCCATGTGTGGCAGCACTCAGCCACACCATTTATCTGTCGTTCGTAGTGATTTTTCATGAAATTTACGACTAATAAGCCACGTTCTCGTTCGGTGCATTGTTGCACGGATCGGGTTGTATAAGATTTGTGGCGCCACTCAGAATGAAAAAGTTTTTTTGCCGCAATACAAAAATATGTTTGTATATTTTATTGTAATTTTATATGCATACAGGCTGTGGCTAGTAAATGACAATCGCCACAAATGACAATCGCCAAACTTTTGAGGTTATGCTCGTGGTAGCACTTCATAGGGATCTACACAGGGTAGGCCGTGGGAATAGCGCATGTCGGTGTTTTTAGTATTTTTAATTTCTCATTTTTTATCAATTAAATTGAAGAAAATGGCCAATATTAACCCGTCTTAGTAGTTTGTTGTCATTACAGTCGCATGTAAAAATTTACTACTGATATGAAGCAATAGTTGAATAATCCATAAATTCTATTTATAACGAAACCACATGAAATAAAACTAAATTAAAATTATCCACTCCCCATGCCGACCAACTTATTGACCTACAGACCAGAGAAAATTACCTTATCTGAATGACTTTGACGTAGGTTTAGGCTCCTCCAGGTCGCATTATTATAACAGTGTGACTTGATATCTTGTAAATCCACCATTGACCATTTAAATCGTGGAAAAGAGCATTGGAAAACGAATCGATACTCAACTTGCGAGCCGTTCGGTATCAAACGAGGTTTCAGACAGATTTTATGCTGAAGAAAATAATAAGAGCTGCAGAGCTTAATATGGTTCATGAGCGCAAACGAAATCGGATGAAGTCTTCTAGAAGAATCTATGGTCATTTTCGCATTAACAACAGCGAACACTGCAGGCGATGGAGTAGTGTAGTGCCCGCTGGTGGTAGCAGAGGAAGAGGAAGACCTCCACCACGTTGGAAGGACAAGGGGGAGAGCGACCTGGTTTCACTTAATATTTCCAACTGGCGCCCAGCAGCGATGAAACGAATGACTTTGCAGCCACCAAAAACGTAGATAAGCCGAAACCAGTACTAATTTATTCTCTGATCACTCCGCATCAATGAATAAAAGAAATGAATAGTCAATTAAAGTTCTGCAGAAAGAAGTTGTTGTCCTCTGCTACGCCGATGTCTTATATCTTATCGAATTTAGTGCAAAATGATATATTCGATTTCATTAATTATCTGGTTAATTATTGGGAGAATACCCAATCGCAAACTTTAACTTGCTTTCTTGAATGATTTTTGATCCAAAATCCCATATTTGAAGAAATCGATTGAATTGAGGCAATATGATATAGTTTTCCGATTACAATGATTTTCGGTAACAGTGAATGTATACTAACAAATTTTATATGGAGTTCTGTTTCAAAATCTTCTATCGGAAAAATGAGGGGACTAATAAAAGTTCGATCAGTTGGTGACTTTCAATTTGTCTTTTTTTTTAATCTAAAAATAACAAATCATTTTCATTGACTTTATTAATCTTCCTTTCAAATTTTTTTTTTAGAGCGATCGGCTAAAATAAAGACGAGAAAACACAAGATATCTGAGGATAGGTGAGACGAAATTCCAACACCAACGCAAACAGAAATTCGCCAAGGGATACTCTTCGGGTTTCGGCGTAATTTACAGCCACACAAATATTCAGTGAATGCCAAATGCATATGGAACGATTGCACCGTCTTTAAAGACTATTTCCAAGTGGTTCCGAAAATTCCAGAGCGGGCATTTTTCTATAAAGAACGAGTCCCGAGACGTCACTGTAGCTCTGGTAAAGTCCAAAATTGACGAAGACCCACGATTGACAAGATATGATTGCTAATGAATTGGGCTTGAATGCTGTGACTTTATGGAGAGTATTAAGTTATCATCTGGGATACACGAAGAAATCTGCTCGATGGGTACCACGAATTTTGAATAAGGCCCTTCCCATCCGTACCCAACTCAAATTGACTAATTTTCAATTAAAAAATATGAAGAAATATAGAATTTTATTCTTGAAATAACCTAATGAAAATAAGGCTAACATAAGATTCTTACTTCATATTATTGAAGAACAAGAATCAAAACACAACTTCCTGAAGTCCATTATTGTTCTACCAAGAAACCTCCACTATCTGTCGATGAGGAGCAGCTACTACTTTTTGTCGACCCAAACATTTTTAAAGGCTATCAAACATTAAGGTTTCCATAATTTCTAAATGCTAATTAATAGTTAACCGGGTTAGAGGTTGTCGCTAACATGTTTAAGGCATTAGATTCGCATTTTGCTGCAGCTACATTGTTTTATTTCACTGAAGCAGGAACTCAACATGCATAACTGAACTAGTATTAAACTACAATAGTATGCTTAGTGTCAATTCGCATTTCGCAGGACGTCGCATGTACACTTTTTCATATTGTAAGGCTATCCATTTCGTGGTTTCTAAAGTATTTAAGTTTAAGCAAAGCTCGCATGGGCAAGTTGAGGTGAAAACGATGATTATTGCCTTTTTTGATAGCCGTGGAATCGTCCACAAAGAATTTCTTTCACCGGGGCAAACCGTAAATCAAGTCTACTATCGTCAAGTACTCGAAAGATTGCGAAAACGAGTCAACAAGGTGCGCCCACACATCGCTCGTAACTGGATCCTTTATCACGACAACGCGCCGTGCCACACCGCCTTCAGTGTGTCCCAGTATTTTACCTCTAAATGGATTCCCGTGTTGCAACAACCATCTTATTGGATCGATATGCCACCCTGTGACTTTTCTTTCGTTCCCTAGAACAAAATCGGTGGTCAAAGGAACCCATTTTGAGTCGATTGAGGACATCCAGGCGGCCGTGACGAGGGTACTCGCGTACATCCCAGAGTCGAAGCGATTCCAGAAATATTACGAAACATGGAAACGGAATCGTTATATAGCTGCCCAAGGGGACTACTTTGAAAGGGATGGCAGAGTTGTAGAATAATTTCGAAATATATGGTTTTTATGAAATCAGTCTCATTACTAAATTGTCACACCTCGTAACCTCCTAAATAAGTTTGCTGGTACAACAATCATTGGATGGCGGTTTTTCGAAAAAAAAATTTTCTTCAGCGACGAGACATGTTTTTCACTCGGAGGGATACGTAAATTGGCAAAATTGTAACATTTGTGGCTCCAAGAATTCTCAAATAATTGTAGAGTCGGGTGCACTTGGCTTGGTATGGCGGTGTGTTGGAAAACGAACACTTTTAGTGTGAGAGAAACTTCCCGGTCGCGTAAGATCTCGTCTTAGAGATCCATCAATTGACCACCGAGATGGTACGATTTGACACCGTTGGACTATTTTTTGTGGAGCTACCCAAAAAACCACCTTTAACTCTTGTGGATTTGGAAATCAACATTCGGCAAGATATGGCTGAGATACCGTCGAAAATTATACCAAACCGATCGGAGTTTGCAAAAATTCGCCAGGCGTTTTGTTTTATTTACGTTTATTTTCGAAACTGTGAAATGATTAACCCTGTATATATAGATATTTCACTTATTTTTTCTTTCTTATTTATTTCACTCAAGAATTTCAAATATGATTCCAGCACGCTGTTTAGAAATAAAGCAAAGTTTATGAGTTTTTAGCCGTTGAGGCAACAAATTTTATAGCAACTACTGTGTGTATACTTGTATTCCACCAACTTGGATTTGCTTTGTTGATGTTGCTGTAACCTTTAATGTTGCTTTGACTGCTGCAAAATAATTGTCAATAAATGTTTAGAATTCATTTTAAGCGCACATTATGTTAACAAATTTTTTGTATTTCATCCATGTTTCAATTGTTGGTGCACTTTTTTATTGTTGTCACCATATTGCATTGCCTTTATGGTGTAGTCAGAGTAATGAAATTTATGATGTGTTGCACTACATTTCATAGTGCCACTAATACTTGCATTTTTCATGCAACTTTGATGGCTCAAAGCTACTGGTTATTGTTTGGCAAAATTACTCAATTTCGGTTAATACTGTTACGGAAGCTAAATTTCAAGTTACAAATTTAAGTATATGCATATTAAAAGCTTTAGAGTGGTACTAAATATTGTGTATTAAGAAGTCCACAATGAATGACTTCAATAAAATAAAGGGAATTTAATAAATCTATTTGCAGATAAAAGTCTGCTGTTCGAGATTTCAAAAAGAACAACGCCCAGAACAAATTGGCACTCAGTTGCAAGTGGAAAATGAAGTAATAAAGGGTTTTTGAATAAGAGCCTGCTATTCCGGTAGATGTCGCCAGCTATTCCGGTAGATGTCACTTATGAAGCTATAACTTTTTGACATTTGACAACTAAAAAATACACCAGTAATAAAAATAGAACGCTACGCGCTTCAACAACGCGTTGAAATTATTAAAATTCACTTCAAAAATTTCATCAACCAAATCATCTTCACTGATCAGGTCCATTTCCACACATCGATGACTATATCAATAAGCAAAAATGTCGCAATATTAATTTGGAATCAAGTTGGCATTTTGAGAATAACGAGATTTTCTTGAACAAACTTTTATGGAAAGTATTTTAGCTCAACGAAAACATGATCACTTTCCAATCATCCACGAAAATGTCAGAAACTAAAAGATCAAATCGCGAAATACTTGCCGAAACCTATTTAGTTCATGATACAAGTCGATATTCCCATTCATTCATACTATACATTAGGCATTCTTACTGGAATGGAAAGGGCACTCACGTATATTAATCGATGTGGACTCTATGTGAGATCAAACCAGGCGGAGCATTAAAATGGAATATTCCGACAATTAATCTACCCATGAAAAATATGCTTCGATAAAATATGAGAGTCAATTGATCTGCAATTGCTAGGTTTCAAAGATCATTGTTGATATGGAAAAGTGAGGTCTTTTGCTTTGTCTCTTGATACGACTGTATATGAGATGGCAGCTCTGTCATCTCTTGGCTGAAAGGAGCAAAAAAAGTCGAGCCTTCAGAACACTCTAAAATTGTAGAAAGTTAAGGTATAAACCGCTGCGCTTCTACCTTGGGTAACCGCTCCAACTTTATGGGATTGATTCCCGAAAGAAGAGAATGAGCAACAACTATGACAATTCCCAGCTTGGGACATTAAAATATATACATGGTAGGTTCAAAACATAATGGTAGAGTGACTGAAAGTGCTTTCCCATGCAATATTTCGTTATAACTCTCATCTCTCTCCGCTAATATGGTAAGAACCGAGTATTCTGAACAGTCATAATAAGCTCAAAAATCATGCTGGACTGCCCAGGAACTCTTCAGAAGATGACCAAACCACACTCTCCTTTGTGTACCTGGTCATAACGACATAAGGCAGACGATGAACAAATGTGTTCCCCTCCGCTACTTTTGGTTTTTAAGAACAGATAGGCCGTGTAATGGTTGGAACAAGAGTCGCGCTGTCGAAATTTGAGACATACTTGAACAAACAAGACTGAAGAAGGTCGTATTCTCTGAAAGTAGAGAACATTTCAATTATAATTGGGCGCCTGGCGAGGCATTGTCTTATATGACGGCATACCAAAAGACAGTTTTTCACAATTCATCTGATTAGGATATGCATATAAGGTCCTCTCTCACCCTAACCAAAACCAAACTCTACAAGTTTCTCATCATTCCCAACTCGAGGAAGCGTGGACAGTGACGTAGGTGCGAAGAGCTTTCGAGAGAAAGATTTTGTGGAAAATTTATGGTCACTTCGTCGTCGTCCCTCCGGGCGACAACACTCCAGCTTTGAAAGTTTTCGATGCAGTAGCTGCTGATGCAATTGGGCGAAAACGAAGAACTCCACTCCGTTGCAAAAATCAGAGAGAGAAGGACCCGGCTCAATTTGATGTCTACAATTTGGCACCGAACGGCTAAGAAATGAGTGACTGAGCGCGCTCTTTTAGATTTGGCTACTATCACGTAAACAGTGTCTACTACAGTCAAGAATAAGAAGTCGACTTCGATATACCGGGGTTACTAAAACTAACTAACAAAAGAAAGTGAGCCGCCCAAGTGGACGGTACAGAAGTCATAAGATCAGAGCAGTATGTTTGGTATCCCAACGAGCTTGTCTTGGATCTAAGTACGATAAGTGTGTCACTTCTGCTTACCCTAGCCTTCGAGATCCTTGGACGCTATATACGAGGTGTGGTAATTAAGTAATGAGACTGATTATATTGCCGCGATTGTGGTAACCCTGCGCCCTTGACTTTGCCTTCTCCCGGCATCCTTCTCCTCTCCATTGATATATTTGCCATCGCTCTAGCTTGTTGAGTTCGCCTGCTGTGTCGTGTTGAGTAAACGAGTGTTCGTGGGGCTCGTCACGAAAATGGAAAAACGAAATCAAGAGCAACGCATCGCGATAAAATTTTGCGCCAAACTGGGTGAAACAGTTTCGGAAACGTACGCTAAAAGTGTAAAAGTGCATGGTGATAGTGCTCTGAGTCGTGCCCAGGTGTTTCGATGGCATAAAGAGCTTAAGTTTAAGTTTAAGTAAAGCTCGCATGAGCAAGTCGAAGGTGAAAACGATGACTATTGCTTTTTTTGATAGCCTTAGAATCGTTTGCAAAGAATTTCTTCCACCGTGGCAAACCGTAAATCAAGTCTACTATCGTCAAGTACTCGAAAGATTGTGAAAACGAGTCAAGAGGGTGCGCCCAGACATAGCTCGTAACTGGATCCTTCATCACGACAACGTGCCGTGCCACATCGCCCTCAGCGTGAACCAGTATTTGGTCTATAATGGGATCGCCGTGTTGTAACAACCGCCTTATTCGCCCGATATGTCATCCTGTAACTTTTTTTTGTTCCCTAGAACAAAAACGGTGGTCAAAGGAACCCATTTTGAGTCGATTGAGGACATCCAGGCGGCCGTGACGAGGGTACTCGCGGACATCCCAGAGTCCAAGTGTTCCAGAAATGTTGCGAGGCATAGGAAACGTGCTGGATTCGTTGTATAGCTGCCCAAGGGGACTACTTTGAAGGGTATGGCAGAGTTGTAGAATAATTTTGAAATATACGGTTTTTATGGAATCAGTCTCATTACTTAATTGTCACACCTCGTACATATATGTAGATGCGGCACTACAAAGTTTCAAGTTTTTTTTACTGTCATTTCATTTTTTTTTTCTTTTTTTTACTGTTTACTTCATTTACCATTTATTACTTGTCTAAATGATGGTGATCATCAAGAGCTGCTGCTGACAATTTCGAACGACAATAACGCGAGTCAGACAAAGGAGTGAAAAAAGCAGAAGAGGATAACAAAATAAGTAACTGAAATAATCACTTGTAGCGAGGCATAAATACTGATATATATATATAACAATACAAAACATGTAATGGCAAAAACAGTTATTACCAGCAACACTCGACATCATCTCAGTGCCAGCGCAGACGAGACGAGAGGGACTTGCGACGCGTACCTACAACTCAAGCGGGAATACAACTTGCAACCTGCTGTATTGATACCTTTTGCTATTATTATTGTATATGCGTGTCTTTCTTTCTTTTTTCCCCCACCTATTATTATTGTTCAATGGCGCTGGAAAGGAAGACTGACCGCGCGTTGTTCACTGAATGAGTCTGAGCCATCGCAGAGCCTCAAGTAACTGACGCGTTGAAATGCATGGGGTGAGTGAGTGAATGGCGTTTGGTGATGGCCGGCGCGTACTAGCAATTGCGCGATTATCATTGTGTATCTGTAAGATTACCAATTATTTGTAGTTGCCACAGCGCTTGCCTACCACACTGCCACCGTTGGTCACTACTACCACTTGCCACTTGGCACTTGCTACTCAACCAGCAGAAGCCATTTGCAAACCTTGTCTCATTTTGGTCGCCTCATTTTGCTTGTATTATCCCACTGGCATGCTGGCGAAGGTTGTTGGCGTTATTGTTGTTGGACCGCGATTGTTTGCACGTTTCATTTCTTTCCATTTTCATTTTCATTTTCATTTTATGCCATTTGTTGTAGTTACGTTAACATTACATACAGTTGAACGAAGAAGCGGCTGGATGGCTATGCGGCAGGAGGCAGGGACGATTGGAATTATGTGGCCGTTCGCGCAGATACATTATCTTACTTTGAGTACTGTAACATTGCGCGCAACACATTACCGTGATTTTTTTCATTATAATTTTTTTCTCTTTTTATTTCTTTATTTATTTTATATACTCGTACATATATATTTCTTTGTAGAGTATCAACAATATTTTTTTTTTTGCATTTTCTTCACTTCTTATTGTTATTACTGGTAATATGTATGTATGTGTGTACATTGTAATGTGTACTCGTATAGACTCAATTTCGTCAGCATGACCGCATCCTCCCCTTTTATGTTCGGTTTTTGGCTTCTGTGTCTTCTTTTGCCTGGCTTAACTGCCTTAACTGGCTTTTTGAGCTTTTCAACGAATTCATTCTTGCATGCAATTTAACCTAATCGCTTAAATTTTGTTCGGGTGCAGAGGTCTTTTGGTTTTGTATGTGCTCGTTTTTGTATTAGTTGTCAGTTAGCTGCTCCCACAGCGGCAACTAAGTGCGCTTGGATTAATTTGTGGATTTATTTCTATTTTTCCACTATTTTATTTATGAAATTTTCAAACATAAACAGGCATACAACAAAAAGATTTTGTCAGCTGAGCTGATTTTTTTAAACTTAGCTTCGACACAAGGACGCTTCTTAACGTTGTTTAACTCCAAAAAAAAAAAATTAAATTGATAAGGCTAACATAAATTAAAAAAAAAAGACAAATAATATAATATAAGTTAAGTTATAGAAAATAAAATTATATTATATAAAGTAAATTAAAAAATATGTAAAAAAATTAGAAATTTAATAAAATAGAAAGGAAAAATATAAGGAAAGAGATTACAATAAAAATAATTAATTTAATTAAAATAATATTAAGAAAATAAAATAAAACAAATTAAATAGTTTAAAAAAAAATTAAAAAATGGAAATAATTATAATAAAATAATACTAAATAATACAAAATAAATAAAATAAAATAAAGTAAATTTAAAAAATTTAATAAACTAATATAAGACAAACTAAAATAAAATATCACAATATAAGTATAATTCAATAAATAAATAATAAATAAAATAATATAAACTGAAGCAAATAAAATATTATAAAATGAAATAAAATATTCTGAAACAATAAAAAATATATGAAAAAAACAAAAGAAAAAAAATAAATTATATTAAATGAAAACAAAATAAACTAAAATGAAATAATATAACGCAAAATGAAAAAAAATAATAAAATAATATAAAAAACTATTCAAGAAAATAAAAGAAAATATTATTTAACAATATAAATAAAACAATATTTAATAATATAAATGACATAAAAGGAAATAATATTGAATAAAAAACTGGATAATGTAAGATATAATATAAAATAAATAAGGAAAATTAAAAAATAACCTAAAATGAAATAAAATAAAAAAAAAACAACAATGGCACAAGTAAAATAAAAAAATAAAATAGAATAAATTAGAATAAAATAAACGTTTAAAAATAATTTCTATCAATAAATTGAGATAAAATAAGATAAAATAAGCCTTATTAAAAAAATTTGATAAATAAGTTAATTTGATTTCACAAAACAACATAAATATTAAAAAATATAAAAAATAGATAAACTAATCTAAGTTTTATTAAAAAAATTGAATAAAATAATATAATATAGAATAAGTTAAATTAAATAAAGTAATGAGACAAAATGAAATAAAATTAAATATTATAAAATAAAATAAATTAAACCAATGCAAAATAAAAATAAAAACAAAATAAAATAAAATAAAAAAAAAATTCAGAAGTAAAATAAAAAAATTAAACAAAACAAATTAAATTAAAAGAAATGAAATAAAATAAAATATATTAAAATAAAATAATATACAATAAAATAAAATAAAACAAAATAAAATATAATATAAAAATAAAATAAAGAAATGAAATAAAATAAAATAAATTAAAATGAAATAAAATAAAATATATAATAAAATAAAATAAAACATAATTAAATTAAAATAAAATGAAATAAATTTAAATCAAATAAATTAAAATAAAATAAAATAAATAAATAAAATTAAAAAAATTAAAATAAAAAAGTAAGAAAACATAAAATAAAATAAAGCAATATAAAATAAGTCAAATATCGGAAAAAAATCATTATACCAGGTGTGTTTGTTGAAGTGTGCCGGTTTTACTGGTAGTTGTCGCTAGCAATATGTATAAAATTCTATGATTTGGCATGTATGTAATTTTTTTCTATTGACATTAACCTACAAAAATACGCAAGTCACATTCCGCCACAATAATAGCGTCATACTTGTTTACCTCGAGTTTCGTTCCAAGTAAATCACATTTGCGGCATTCGTTGCTTTTATTATTTCATCAAAAGAAAAAAGCAGCTGAAGCTCACCGGTTGCTGGTAGAAACTTATGGTGAACATGCTCCAGTGATTAGAATATGTGAGACATGGTTTCGTCAATTTAAAAGTGGAGATTTCGATTTGACAGACAATGAACATCCTGGTGCAGCGAAAAAGTTCGAAGACGAGGAATTGCATGTTGATGAGAGATGGGCGAAATGTTTAGAAATCAATGGTCAATACCTTGAATAAAAAAATTTTGACATTCCTCTGAAGATTAAGTGTTTTCTTTATCGAAAAAACCGGCAAACTTTAACAAACACACCTGGTATAAAAGAAAATTATATAAAGTAAATTAAAATAAAATAAAATAAAATAGGTAAAATAAAATAGATTAAATTAAAATAAAATAAAATAAAATAAGATAAAAGATAGATATATATAAAATAAGTAAATTAAATAAAAATGAAATATAGTGAAACAAAATATATTAAAGAAATTTAAATAAATTAAAATTATGTATAATTAATTAAAATGAAATAAAGCTAAATAAAATAAAATAAAATAAAATAAAATAAAATAAAATAAAATAAAATAAAATAAAATAAAATAAAATAAAATAAAATAAAATAAAATAAAATAAAATAAAATAAAATAAAATAAAATAAAATAAAATAAAATAAAATAAAATAAAATAAAATAAAATAAAATAAAATAAAATAAAATAAAATAAAATAAAATAAAATAAAATAAAATAAAATAAAATAAAATAAAATAAAATAAAATAAAATAAAATAAAATAAAATAAAATAAAATAAAATAAAATAAAATAAAATAAAATAAAATAAAATAAAATAAAATAAAATAAAATAAAATGATATAAGTAAGGAAAATAAAATAAAATGAGATAAAACAAAGTAATATTTAACAAGAAAATTGGATAAAATATAGTAAAATAAAGCAAAAAATTAAATAACATGCTTAAGTAAAAAAAAATATGCTAAAATAAAATGCAAAAAAGGATAAAATTAAATTGAGTTAAACAAAATAAATAAATCAAATTTATTTATATTATATTAAATAGAACAAAATAGATTAATTTACGGAAGACGAAATAGACATAAAAAAACATTTGCTTAAACACTGTGCTTTTTCTATATTTGAAATTATCCAAAAACTTATTAAGCCTCCTGCGAAAAAAATTAAAGAAATCATGAAAAAATAAAAAATAGGCATTACAAAGTAAACAAATATGAAAAGCGAGTAAGAAAAATGTTCCTTCATTACATATTCGCTAACGCTATCCTCATAACATCTCTGTTGCGCTCCTCGAATGGGGAAGCATAACTCATTCACATACTTTATATATATGCATATACATTTGTATATACCTACATAATATAGCAAAATATATTGCGCAATTCATTCACCTTTAGCTTTAATACTAGTTAATATTTTGGCGTACTTTTGTAATTTATTTGTACTTCCATAGCAACAACAACAACGTCGACAGCAAATTTAGCGAAAATTGAGAAGATACGTAAAAAAGTAAAAAAAAAAAATCATCGAAAAATAATTTCAGCAAATGATGGTAGTTATTACCTAATATATAATACTTGGAGTTTAGAAAAATTAATAAGATTTTGTTTAACCAATGAGAAAAAATTAAATTAAGTAATCTGGTCTGGTGCTTCAAGAGGAGAGGTTTATTTGCTTTGTATCTACCTAATATAAAAGACAAAAAGAAATAAAATACAAAAAAAAATAATAAAATAGAATTTAACAAAATAAAAGATGACATATGTGCATACGAGTATATTAAAAAAATTAAAAAATGATTTTTTTTTTTGAAAACTGCTGAGGTACAAGTACTAATACGCTAAAAGAAAAGCTTTTGTCGAAGCAGAATTAAAATAAAACAACAGAAGAGCGGCTTTATTAAAAAAAAAGTAAGAAATCAAATTTATTTCGAAATTTTTGGCTTTTTTTTTTTATCTAGCTCGTTCTTTCTCATTCTTTATTAACAGTTAAAAATAAAAATTGAGTACCTTGTGAGGAAGTGCATTGGGAATCGTAAAAAGGACGAAGACATTTTGCAAGAAAATACACAAAAAAGTCGATTTTCATACATTTCTTTGCATGCACTCGCTGAGCTGTAATATTTGGTCTTTCCCACCAGTGCTTCGCCCTCTCATAACGCTTTTCTACTTACATACTTCTCCTTTCATGAGTCCCTGAAGTGCAATTTCATCTTTTCTCAGATACTTCAGCGCGTTCCATAAGCAGCAACCAGCAAGTAAGTAAATGTAAGTAAGTACGTAAGTGTGTAGAGTTGCATGCACCAAGTTGGAGATGAAGTTACCGAGCAACGTCCTGGCAACAGCAGCAAACGTACGCCAACAATAAGTAGAAGAAAAAAACAACAACATCAGCAGCTGAAACAACACAGGGACAATGTAGGCGAATTGGCAAGCAACTATTTATTCTGCTATAGCAGCGAGCGAGTTGCCACCGACACCACAATCGCCAACAATCTTTCAACATTTGCACTGAGCTCCCTGAGCACAAAACTTGCTTTATATTCGGTTACCGCTTCTCAAAAGCCTTATCCAATTCTTCTCCCTCCAGCCCCAGCGAAACATCCAAGTATGTAGACCGTATCAATGTTGATGTTGTTACAGTTTGTATTGTTTTTGTGGTTGATTGTGGTTGTTGTTGTTTATTACTACTTGCTCGTTGGCTCCCATAGCGCTGACGTTTTGGCCTTGTCTTTGACTTAAAGTACAGCATACTCGTATAGCAGCGCGACAGTGGTTCGACATTGTCGTTGTGGCCTTTGTGGCATGTTGGCTGGTGGTTGGTGGCTGGTGGTTGTTGGTTGGTAACTGTGAAGCAATGGTTTCTTACATTGTTGGGTTTTCTTTTGTTGCCATTTTTAATATGTTATACTTTTAGTTTACTATGTTGCTATGTAAGTGCCGTATGTGTACCCGTTGTCGGTTGCTGGTTACTGGCCGCTAACGTTGGTTTTGTCCGTCCGCAATAATTTCATATCAGTTCAGAAAGTGGGCGTTTATCGCTTGACGAAGCTGCAACTTCTGGTTTTTTTTTTTTGTTCCAATTCTTTTGTTCGCTTCTTCCTTTTTGAAAATTCTGCATTTGTACATTTGGAGTAACCGCTTATTATTTACATATACATACATATAAGGTACCAAGTGGGACTGACCAGAGAGCACGTCTATACAATATTGGATAGGAGGATAGAGCCATGTGTAGTAGTCCACACGTATGAGGAAAGTTTTTGACTGCCATTCACCAGGGAGTGGCCAGAAACGATTCTTTTACATATAGTTCAAGGAGCTCACGACTTCCGGTCACATACCAAATATCCCCTGCGTGCGCAAACAAACATCCGTTTGTAGTGGAGTTAAAGTGAGAAGCCGAATTCCCCTGCGGTTCTGTGGGGTTTGGAACTTCCCACATGAAAAATCTCTAAAAAAAAATCATCCAAAGCCTGGTAGTAGGAGATACTCCATTTTTGAAGACGACCCTCATAAACATTTTAGGTTCACGATTTGAGGGAATGCAACTGAAATGATAGGTCTTTTAATTGGGAAGGTGTCGCTGCACAGCTGGTTGATGCCTCATACACGTAAGACTAAAGGCTGCCATCACCGAAGTGCGTTGAATGGGAAAAGGACGGCAGAAAGTCGCCCTACAGCGGCCAAAGATGGAAGCGCAAAGTCCTTGTTGGATTTGTGGTGGTAGAGAGACTACATCGCCGAGTACTGGAAATCAGCTCGCTGGATGAACAATCCGCACTAAAGCGAAAATCTTCAATTTTCTGTGAGCGTCTAGAACGCGTCTGTGAGCGCTCTCCCCGCCATGATGTGAGAAATGTGCTTATCGGTTTTTCGGTAGAATGACAGGGAAAGTACAACGCCCGGTGATGGGGAGCCCGAAACCCCAAGCGATGACAATGGCAAACACTTTCCATAGCCACCTACGATGTGGTTCGAATAGCGATTGTCCGCTTAAAGAACAGGAAAGTGGCTAAAGTTGATAGCTTACCGGCAGAGCTATTCAAATAAAGTGGCAAAGAGCTGAATATCGTAGGAAGAAAGCCTGAAAGCCTGAAGTTTGTTCTGTCCAATCGATAAAAAGAGGAACCTCACGGTCTGCGACAACTATCGTGGGTATAGCTTGTATTGTGTGAAAGACTAAAGCTCGCCGTCAACAAACTGATTGGACTTTAATAGTGTGTCTTTAGACCATAGAACATATCTTCATCATGCGTTAAATCATGGAAAAGAGCCGTGAGAGAGGCGACTCGACACACCCCACACACACCGAAGTTTAAACTACTTTCGACAGCATAATAAGGAGTCGCCTCTACGCCTCTATGTTTCAATTTGGTATCCCCACAAAACTTATGCTGCGATGGAAAATGACCGTGGAGAATACCAGAAGCGTAGACAGAATTGGGAATGACCTGACCGAGCCGTTTGGTACGAAACGATATATCAAACGACCGCTCAGTTAATTCTGCTCTCTCCAGGTTTAACAAAAATACGAAGCGAATAGGTCAAACAAACTTCCTAAATTAGAGACCATGCTCTTGAATGAATAAACTTAAACCATCCAAGTTTTTTCGTTGTTTCTGTAGAAGCAATATTGTTCCAAATTATATGCCGTTGCCACGGTTACTCTGGATATTATGCCTCCTTTCCCCTGCTCTATAAACCAATCAAAAGTGATATCTACGTACATATATTGGCCCGAAAACAATGCGTGCGTGCCACCGATGCTAGCGATGCACCGAACTACGCGAGGGAATATTTGGATTTAATTTTTTCTTTCAAGAAAAGTTCGCTTCACATTTTTTTACGTGGGTTGCTATTAAAGTTATGAAATTTTCACCCAAGTCAGTTCAGTTTTTAGTGAGCACAAAGTGCTTTACTGCGAAATGCAAATGCAGCTTGAAAACCTACCGGGTGTGGCACCCCGTTGCAATGCAACACCACACTGAGGCACTGAGATGACATTGGGACACCTGCATTTGGGTTTAACCAACACGACGCTACCCGAACTGCTTACCTCAAGAACTAGCCGAAGCTGGTACCAGTCGAGTCACCATACAGCTCGGCATTGGCGGCCTGTGGGTGGATTTTAGTCGCAGTTTAAGACCGGCATGCCTTACCTCATGCTTATTCTTATTTCCCACAACCACAGGGGGAGCATTCCAGGACTCAAAAAAAACGACGATGGACGTGAAGGAAATAAAGTTTTTGAAAATAATTTCTAAAAGATGAATGAGCTTTTTTCATTGAATACTTTCTCATTTTAATCACATTTAATGACAATGTTTTTGAGTCCAAGAAACTGATAGATGATGCATCCTAGTCCGTGTAGCCCTTAACAACTGATAAATTTTTCTTGCCACTGCAGTCTATACAAATTTTCGAGCTCAATATTTTCGGCAGACTGAAAAAAAATAGGCACTCAAATTCCAATTTTAAATATATTTGGTACACATGTCCCCTATATTGCGGGATTTGGCAACCCTGGTGCTGCAATCTGAAACTGACACCTTTATCGTAGAATTTTACATTTTTGATGTTATACATACATATTCTTATCCGGTCAAGCGATAAAAAGCTCGAAATATTTAATATATACATCTCTCCAGTTAGTTGTAAGCCAGTTGGATATCGCCAATCTCGATTAACAGGCTTTCCGACTTCGTTTCCATTGAACACCGGACGTTTGTTAACTCATAAAAAGCTAACTTACCCTGATTCACGAAATCAACTGGAAGCGCCTTTAGTGCTCTCCCCACTCCAATTGATGTCATCGCCAGTGAGCGGTCTAGCAAACCGAATTGCGAAAATCCGCACTAATTTCGCCACAAAAGCAGCGGTTCTAGCATCCAGGGCGACTCCATTCGTCATACCGATCCCGGGAATCCACTTTTCAGTGAAATTGACATCCACAAGTGGAATATGTGGGAAGAACACTTAAGATACTGTAACCTCTCCTCTGGGCCACAGTCAAATCTGTGTCAAACCCGACAGTATGCGATGACAGGGTGGGTTTAGCTGACTTTTTACACTGGATCTGTCAAAAGCTTTTGACACCGTCAATCAGTCGGTGCTACTATCGGGCGTTGAGGAATAATCCTCATTCCCGGATTCAGATGTTATTGATCTGAAAAAGAATTACGTTCAACAAGGCGTCGTTACGTGCCACACAAGCAACGAGACCAACGATCTTTTAAGGGAAAAATTTCTTTAAATATTTCGAAAACCCGTATTTTCCAACAAAGTCGCCATTTCTCCCTATGCTGGCGAGGTATATAAAGGGTGGTTAAATTGTAAGGGCCGATGTTGAATGTGAACCACACCTAAATGCCAAGTTTTTTTCCGAATTTAATTTGACATTTCTCTATTTCAGACTTACTCAATTTGAACCATGGAGAGATACACAATCCAACAACGTGTTAAAGTTATCCAGACTTATTATGAAAATTTTCGAAGAAAATCATCTTCAGTGATGAGGCACATTTTCACCTCAGTGGATTCGTCAATAAACAGAATTGCCGCATTTGGGCGAATGAGAATCCAAGAGTGATTGTCGAAAAACCAATGCACCCACAAAGAGTGACTGTTTGGTGCGGTTTATGGGCTGGCGGCATCATCGGGCCGTATTTTTTCCAAAATGAGGCCGGTCAGGCAGTTACTGTGAATGGTGTTCGCTATCGTGAGATGATAACGAATTTTTTATGGCCACAATTGGAAGATATGGATGTGGACGATATGTGGTTTCAGCAGGACGGTGCCACTTGCCACACAGCTAACGAAACAATGGCTCTTTTGCGCAACAAATTCAATGGCCGTGTTATCTCACGTAATGGCGATGTCAATTGGCCCCCAAGATCATGTGATTTGACACCGTTGGACTTTTTTCTCTGGGGTTATTTGAAAGAAAAGGTGTACGTCGATAAGCCAGCAACAATTCAAGAGCTAAAGGATGAGATAATTCGGCACATTAACGGCATAGAAACTCCATTATGCCTCAGCGTCATCGAAAATTTGGACCATCGTATGGAGGTGTGCCGCCGAGGTCGCGGCGCTTATTTGGCCGATATTTTGTTACATACATAATTGAGTAATACCAATATATCATAATAAAATAAAATTTCAATAATTTCCTAAATAGTTTGTGTTTTATTCAAAATCAACATCGGCCCTTGAAAATTTAACCACCCTTTATTTTTGGATGCCATTCTTGAAGTGGTTTCTCGCTAACCACTTCTTCATCTCCCGCTTTACGTCCGCGTCGCTTGAAAAGTTTTTCCACCCATCTACAGCTTCGGGGAGGCAAAGAGATATTAACCTGAAGGAGCTAGATTATGGGCAATTCGCGGGGCAGTTCAGGATTTAACATTTAAACAAGGGGAGCAGTTACCTCGTGGCATTGTTTTCACCTCATTAAAAAACTCAAACGGAGGTTTACCCTTCCAAACAATAAGGTGGAAAACTGATTGGAAATTGTTCACGAACCATGTTGTCGCTTCGACAGTTCTCAGTGTACTGACTTCGTTCCGAGTACATTGCAAAGAGGAGAGGCTTGGCTACACTACTGTGTTACCAACGTAGTTTTTTTTAGCAAATTTATTTTTTTTTTATATATAATTTCAAAACTTAAATAGCACCCCACGTATTAGCGACTGCATGCATTTTCTTTGGCATCTTGTTTTTTATATTATTTTACGTGTATTTTTTTAAATTTTATTTTACGCTTCCGTTCCAGCATGCCATCTTCAACACTGCCGAGAGACGTGCCTATGAGTTCGAGTAAAAAGTGACTGCCTGGTACGTGATTTTGATATCCTCCATTGCTCCTGCTTGCACATGATCATTTATATTTTGCATTCTTGGCTGCTGCTAGATATACATACATACATACATACATATAACTTATGTATTTTTTACAATTTTTTCAATCTTTTTTCATTTTCTTCTTTTAATTTCTTCAACCGTACAATGTATTTTTTTTTTATTTTATTTTTTTGTTTTGTTTGTGGCATGCGGTCTGCTGCTGCTGTTGCTGCCTCTCAGTAGACACTTGCACCGAATAAGAATTTTGCATGCTTGCACCGTTTGCGCCACCATTCATTGCTTTGCGCTGCAAATGCTGTCCAATCCAAGGATGAGTTTTGCATGTAAATATGAAGTGCATACATACAGACATACGCACACATGTGTATGAATGAAGAATGTACATACATACCAAGCCAAGCAAAGTAGCAGACAAATCAAAGAAGAAAAAAAATTTAAAAAAAATTTAAAAAAAATCAGAAAAAATATACGAACTGATAAAAGCAATAAGAAAAAGAAGTGCAAAATGAAAAATCATTCAGAAGATAAGGTAGTGAAAGAAACGAAAAAATAAAAAATCAAATTTAAAATGCAACTTAGCATTCGCCTTTGAAATGGCAACAGAGCCACTGGCGTCCATTGCCGCCGCCAAGTCACAACAAGCCGCCAAGCTACAAGCGTTCACACGAAGGACGAAGCAGAGAAGAGGTAGCAAAAGTACCAGAAAGAAATCGATGGAAAAAATAAACTTATCTAAATGTAAACTTCATGTTTGCATACCTACCTACATACATACATACATACATACAAACATATACAATATTCTCTATAACTGCGGCAACCAAAGAACTCTCTGCTCGTCATAAGCCACTCACTCAACTAAAAGAAGCAAAAAAAAAAACAAAAAAAAAAAATAAGAAAAAAATCTCTGCAGAAAAAACTAATAAGAAACACTATTTCATATCACGAAAATTGAAAGAAAAAGAGTAATTTTGCAGCAGCAAAAGGAAATTGACAAAATGTTTGGCAACACCGTAGCGCCAGAAAAGCACGAGTATTTGTATTTGCAGTGGAAAATTGTGAAAATAATCTAGCCAAAAATGCAAAAGGCAAATAGAAGTATGCGCTGCGTGCAGAGTCTTCTTGTGGCTTCAAGGTTTGAAACATTTATGTATATTTGTTCGACTACAGAATTCCAAGCTTTTTTTTTTCTTTTTTTGGTTACAATTAAAGCTCATAAGCATGATTAAAGCTCTTGCTGAAAACTGCAGAACTTAAAGCTATTGCTTTACTGCTCGGCAAAAAATGCTCATAATGCGGGAGCGTAGTATTGGTGCAGGGCTCAGTAAGGCCACTTACGAGACAGAGCTTAGAAATACTCAAATTGGAAACGTAAAGATAGCTTCTCTAATGAAGGGTGGCATTTTGTTTTTTAAAGTTTGTTATTGTTCCAAGAGGTCAATTGTGAGCGTATCATTCGATTTTCAACAGTGGTAAGCTTTGGATGGTGGTGATCACATTATTCGATAGCTTGTCATTTTTTTTTTTTGCAACTACAGAATTTCGAGGAGGTAATGTCTTGTCAGATTCCTGCACACTTCTAGAGGGAACGATGTAGTAGAGCATCTGCAGTGCGAACCTGCGGTATTCTAAGCAAGAAGTACTCGCTACATTTCTCCATTTAGCCCAAGAGCTCCACGTAATTCCATGAGACACATTTTATTAATATATACAATTTAGTTTTCATCTGACTGTATCGCTCTCTCTGGCCCTACGTGCAGCTGCAAATGAAACTATTGGATTTTGAAAAGGTCGGATAAACAGCAGGTACGATGAAGATTGCCGTGCCGCAATGAAGGGAAAACATGCTGCCTATCTCGCACGATGAGATTGGCCACTACACATGCGGGGTGAGATAGATACCGAGAATTGAAGAGGAAAACAAGACGCATGGCAGATAATAAAAGAAAGAGGCCGAAATGCGTGAGTCTGACGAGCTTCAGAAACTGACCGACAGGAGTAGTGCTGGAAAATTATACGTAAAGAAGCATCAACTTACAGAAAGTTTCAAGGCCGGAGCACATTTACTCTTGTAGGACTTTCTCGGTCCTCGGTGATATAGTGACTAATGACAAGAGTAACCAAGTAAAATTTATGGAGGAAATACTTTTCTAGCCAGCTTAATGGAGGTGAAAATGGGATACCAAGAGAAGGTGAATCCGATTCCCCAAGATGAGGGCGGATGTACTGTCGGCTGAGCTGTTCAATATGCATGCGAAAAGTTGGCAATGTGGATGCATCAGCAGACTATGGTCGGCTCTGCCTAATCCACAAAAAGGAGAACAATACAGTCTGCGCCAGTTATGATGAAATAAGCCTCCTCAATACCACATATAAGGTGCTGCTAAAGGCTAAAACTCATCATACACAAACTCTTTGGACCTTAGCGGTGCGACTTTATATCTGATAAATCCACCTTTTATCAGATATTCACGACGTGCCAAATTTTGGAATACATCCGTGAGGAAAGAATCGATACAAATCACTTTTTATCGATATTAAAGCTGATTTCGACAGCCCGATGAGAAGCTGCCTCCTTTAGTCCTTTGCGCAGTTTCGGTCGATGGAGCGATGAGCTGTACGAGATATATGGCTACGCTGGCTACTTCATGGCGTCCAGATGGATGAGAATACCCCAGCTTCAAAAGGAAGCAGAGAAAGAGGAAGACCTCCACAACGTCAGAAAGATCAGTTGAAGAAGTATCTAGCTGTACTTAGTATTTTGAATTGGCGTCAAATAACAACGAATAGAAGGATATAATGACACTTAGCCGCTGAACAAGACGGCGCATCCTTTCACTGAGAGTCTGTTAACACCTAAAAGAACTCTTTTCCAGTGAATGAATTCACAAAGAGCTCGAGTTGCCCCAATAGACTCGAATAGTACTGCCAAAATTAAGTTCTAGATAATGGAGACGCCTTAATTCTTACCTACCCAGACTTGACCCCGTATGTATGCAATGCAATAAGACCCCCAAGACACTAAACACCTCTTTGCAAAACCCCTAAACCAACTCATCTAACTCACCTTTCCCTCTGTTCCGAAACCGTCGTAACAACATGTTTCCTTAACCTTTCATTAGATAACCTCGATAATTTCGATCAGCCGGTTGTATAGTCGCTACAACAACAACAACAACAACTACAAGGATGAATGGGGGCTGTTGTTCACTCGGCTTTAATCGTGTGTATACGCCGCCAATAAAGCAGAAAATGTACGCGCTCTAAGGGAAGACACCTCTAATGGGGTCAGTAATTCATTAAAATTATCTGTTCTATTCTTTTCATCCTCCATTTTTTAGATGGGCTGAGGCCTCTTCTGTTTAGCAGATCCTCAAGATGGCACTGAAGTCGAAATATTATATTATTAACCGGGTTTGCTCGATGACGTTACAAAAAGGACTCTTTCAGGAAATGGTGTATTCCTTACTCTCTCACTCTCTCAAAGAGCTTCAATATAATACGAGACATTTCAAATAAAATTTAAGTAAATGTGAAAAGTTTAATTGGCGAAAATGAGATGAATGTATGTGTGTATGTATATCAATCATCACTTTAAATATACGCAAATTAATAAAATAATTAATGAAAAAATTTTGGTCACTGCAAATACTAACAACCAACAAAAAATATTAAATGTTTATATATATACAGACATACATACATATATATGGGAAACCCATTGTGGACCTCTCCAGCGGTGATTAGAAACCAGTTAAACTATTCAGAAGCATTTAACAGTGCACCAGTGGTGGTGGTGGTGGTGGTGCTACACAAACAAATTGCCGCAGCGCCACTCGTGTGAGAGTGATTAATTTGAAGCTAATTGCTGATAGCCGCACAGCGGCCAAATAAATAAATATTTATTTATTTACAACTCGTCCGGCGAGCGATTAAAATTATGCGATAAATGCCAAAATTCATAAAGCGAGTGTGCATATACACGTATGTATGTATAGAGGTATATATAAGGATTTTTCACAAATTGTTAAATAAACAGTTGTAAAGTAATGGGTCTATTCACATTTGAATGTGGTATGTATACAGGTATGTACTCGTATGTATGAGTTTGTAAATTTACAATATTTTATTTTATTTTATTTTATTTAGTTTTAGATTTAATGCACCGCCTGCATTTGCAGTTAAAAACTACTTGTCAAAGATTTATGTGTGTGATTTTTAATTGAAAGCGACATTTGATTGCTGTTTCGGCCCGGTCTGTGAGGGCGGTCAGCAATAAAGTTGTTTGTTGATGTAAATGTTGCAACGCCTGCATTTACTTAAGCTAAAAAATATTTAATAAATTAACTATATTATCAGTCATTAGGATAAAAAAAAATTAATTCTTGAGCTGAAAGTTTCGGAATTAAAGCTAAGTGTGTTGCACAAAGCGATATTTGTCGTTGGAATTGCTGGAAAACGACAAGTAAGTATTCCCAGCAGGTCGAGAGCAGATATTTTTTGGAATTACAAATCTCTATATTTGCACTGAGACCTTAAGTAAAACACTTAAGGCTGCATATACCCTCGAGGGACAGCCTCTTATTCGCCTTCCTTTTCATCATTTTTCATAAACAACCCTGTGCAACTTATCCAGATATCTTTTTTCTCAAGATAGAATTATTCAAATACTTCGGACAACTTTTTTCAAAGAAGAAAAAATCCTTACACTATCATTTTCTAAGTTTCTAAGACCAAAAAACTTTCCCAAAACTTCGAAGACTTCTCAAGCTGAATTTTTGAATGATGAACGGCTTACGTATATAGAGCTTGGTATTTGTTTGTCGAGAGAGGGCTTTATTTTTCAATTACCTACTCTGTTTAAGTTGGCAAAAATACCTTGCCTATTGTGACGGAGCTTTTTGTACTGCTCAGTGGCAGTTCAGACAAAATATTACGTCAAGTAAAAAGTTCATTCGTTTTTTTTATTGATTTTTCAAAATATGATAACTTTGTACCTTTGTCCGATTTAAGTCAAATATGCGACGTTTCTTGAACAGTGTTGCAATCTGTTTGAAAATTTTAATGCAGGCAGCTCAAGAAGTATCAGGAAGATACATTTGTTATTTATTATTCCTTCTACCAACAAAAATTGAAAAATGAAACTAATTGCTTGAGTTGAATGTGCAATGGAGCATACAAAATCGTGAGAGAATTCTTTATGAAGATTTTCGAAGAAGTGTTCAGCAGCTCGGTAATGCATCTGTTTAGTTAAAAAGAGATTTTAGATAAATATTTCTTCAAAAAATATGCAAAAATTATAAAATAAAGCAATTTAATAAAATGTTAATATAAGAAAAATTAAAAAAAAAAGTTTTTAATATTTTCAAAACACTTTTTTTTGGTGTAACCGAACAAACCTGGCTACTGCAAGTTATTGTTAAAATAAATAGCTTGATGTCCACTAATTAAATTTAAACTATAAATGATTATATAAAAAAATTATTTTTATGAATTAAATTTTAAATATTTTGACCTGCGCCGTAATTATAATAAAAGAAATATTCCTTTGTTTAAAATTTAATTTTTTTTATGCAAAAATGCGCACATTCAAATACAACATACATATGTAAATAAATATACATACGTGTATACGAGTACTTACCAATGTATATTTTAATTGTAATTTTTTTAATTCTTCCTAAATATTTTCAGCTTTTAAGAGCGCTCATCTACAAACAAAAAAAAAATAAATAATAAAAATATAAAAATAAAGAAAAAAATTATAAATTGTCATATTACTAACAGTTATGTTTACATGTGCTCGTCCGTATGTAAAATGATAATAAAAACTTGAATAACACATGTGATTAAATGGTAAATAGTCACAATTACACAGGAAAAATTAAAAAAAAAATATATATACCTATATTTAATACAATAGTAAGTTAAATGGTAATACAATTTTATTTCAGCAGAAGAAAAAAAGCAGACCAAATACAATATGTTATGCTTTGAAGTTGAAAGGATTTAACAATTTAATTATTTATGGTTATTAAATGGGATTTTCTGTAATTTTATAATACTTTGTAAATTCATGTAGATATTTTTTTTTTTGTTTTTTTTTTTTAATTGTTGAGAAAATAAGCAACTGTTTCATACAAATGCGGATGTTCTACATATACAAATAAATACGTATTTATTCATACTTTTTTGGTTTTTGATGACTTTCTGCAATTAAAGTATATATGTATGTATTTGCATGAGCTTATTTTGAATTTTTATATCTCTATTCAATTGTCGATGCAACAAATAAATGAAGCGGAAAATACTACTTTCCTCAAAAAAAAAGTTTAATCAAAATTATTATTCTAATAAAATATTTTTTTTTTTTCAAAAATTGCTTTTAACGAATGATCCAAGTATCATGATTCAATAATTAAAGGTTGGATAAGTAGTGACAAGGGAGTTTTGACACTCCCTTACAAATGGTTGCATTTTTGAAGGTAGTAGAAAGGGGGAGAAAATATGTTCCATTAAAAAAAAAAACAGGGAAAAGGTAGCAACAAAGGAGTTAAAAAGTAAGAGAAATAGTAGGTAATTTACATGGTATATTTTATTCATTTTAAACACGAATTAAATACCTTTGAAATTAAAATTATATAATAAAAAATATATACTGTAAGAATGAATGGATATGCAAAATTATAAAAATATAAATAATAAAATTACTTTTAATTGTTAAATTAGAAAAATGTGCATACATAGGAAAAAAATTTATTTCCGTAATTTAAGCCGCTAACTAGCTGATTCATGTCCTAATAAAATTAAAGGCTGACGTCACCATGGTCCAAGAAGGTGGGTCCTTGTGAAATATACTACAACAGCCATATACCTAAAGGAGCGCAAATCTGATATCGGATTTGTGGTGCGAGAGAGGCTCAGTTGCATCGAAACGAAATTTTTCAACACAACACTGACTTGCGTCCACGCCACGACGTAAAAGAAGGACGCTATACTATGCTTAGCGACTTGAACGTCTGGTGGGCAAGGATATCTTTGGTACAACTGACGAAAAATTCAGCCACAACAACGGAATATCCCAAAGTGGGTAATCGACTTCGACGGAGCCAGAATTATGGTTGTGTTTAGTACTTGATTACAGCAGAAAATTCAGCAAGGTACTTATTTGTCTCTAAATCGAAAACCCCATACCAGATCGATCATGTTGGAATAGACGGAAGACTTGTCTCCAGTGTTCTTCACGTGCGTACGCTCCGAGGACCCAATATCGGCTCGGACCACCATCTTGTGGCAGCAGAGACAAGCACCCAAAAGCTCAATCGATGACGATGAAAAAGAAGTTACACTACCCGACTATGTTCAGGTTCGTATAGCGATTGCGCTCTTAAAGAACAACAAATCGGTTGGAGCTGATGGCCTACCGCCAGAGCTATTCAAACATGGCGGTAAAGAAATCGATTTATATGCAAAAGTCGTTTTAAATCATAATTAATTGCCAACTTCAACGTGTGTATGATTCTCCGATTCCACAATAATAAAAAATAAATAATTAAATAGTTGTCAAAATATTGAATCAACCAATCATAAAAGAGTATGTGATGTCTACCAAATGTTTTCATAAAAAAAATAAAGTATTAAGCTACTTTTTAAAAATTTGTTCTAAAAAAATGCTTTTTTTACAAAGAAGCATCACAGTTTTTCAGTAAGGGAGCCTTTTTGTCAAGAGGGAGCGAGAAAGCTGTTTACTTATCCAACCTTTAATTATTGAATCATGTCCAAGTATAGATATTTTTTTCAATAGCATTTTTTTGACAGATTAAGCTGTCATATTACTTTCATTCAGTATTGCTTGGCATTTCATCAAGGAAAGACTTACGCCTGAACAACGCTAACAAATCGTTCAACTTTATTACGAAAATTCAAGCGCTGTAAAGAATGTGTTTCGTGCGCTTCGCTCTTCTTATGGTCAACATAATCGGCCTACTACTCGCAGCACCATCACCCATCTTGAGACCCAGCGCTCATTATTGAATAATATTCGACCAAACAGACCACATTCAGCTCGTAGTGTAGAAACTATAGAGGCCGTAGCCGAGAGTGCACACGAAGACCATGCAGAGCCGATTCGGCGCCGCTCGCAGCAATTCGGACTAACGTATGGAACAACTTGGCACATTTTACGTCGAGATCCAAATTGAAAGCATACAAAATACAGTTTGTGCGAGAACTGAAGCCGCTCGACCTTCCCAAGCGACTTCGCTCCGCTTAATGGGTTCTTGAAAAGTTCCAAGAAGATCCGACGTTTTCGAGCCAAATTTTGTTCAGAGATGAGGCCCATTCTGGCTCAGTGGGTATGTAAACAAGCGAAAATGCCACCTTTGAGACGAAGAGCAACACGAGGAGATTCAAGAACTGCCGTTTCATCCAGAAAAAATGACGGTTTGATGTGGTTTATGGGCCGCTGAAATCATCGGTCCATATTTCTTCAAAAATTATCCGAGTGAGAACGTAACCATCAATGGCGACCGTTATCGCGACATGATAACCGACTATTTGTTACCTGGTTTCAACAAGACTGCGCCACTTCCCACACATCGCAGCAATCAAAGAATTGATTAAGAGAACACTTCGGTGAGCAGATAATTTCACGTTTTGGGTCGGTCGATCCCATGATATCACACCGTTTGACCTTTTCCTGTGTGGACTTGCAAAGTCTAAAGTCTATGCGGACAATCCCGCTTCGATTCAGGCCTTGGAGTAAAACATTACGCGTGTCACGCCACTTACCAGTCGAAATGCTCGAATGAGTCATCGAAAATTGAACTCAACTGATGGACCACCCAAAATGTATCTGCGGCCAACATTTGAAATAGATAATCTTCAAAAAGAAAAAACAAAAATGCCAAAGAATATGCATTCGAATGAACGTCGAAATGGATCACCCTTTATATTATCAAGTTAACAAATGTTTTAATTTTCATTCGAACAAATTTAATAAAGGTGGATCTCAAGCCTTATGCTCAACCACAGGGAGAGACCACCGAATTGGATGGCGGATTATTAACCCGGCGACTAGCGAGACGCAGATGAACAAGCTATAAGCATGTCAGAATACCGATCTTAGAACCGCGACAGGAAACTTCTTCATGATCTCACTGGAGCCCAGTTATCAGAGCAGAGTCGGGATCATCCCAACAGACATTTACTTGACATTCACTATCGCAACACTTCGCAAAAGCTTTCTTAGTCACTTTTATAACGATCATCAATAACACGAAAAAGAGCTGCCTCTAAACTCCAATGCCCATAAAAACAGACACTAAGCCAGTAAAATTCTTTGTAGACGATAGCCGAGTGGTTAGCATTGCGTACTGACATTCGGAAGGCTCGGGTTCATATCCCAGTGCCAGCAATATCCAAAAGTTATGGAAAATTAATTTAAATAAAAAATTAAGTTAAATTTTCTAATTGCGGTCGCCCCTCGGCAGGGAATGTCAACCCCTCCGAGTGTATTTCGGACATGAAATAAAAGGCTTCTCGTAAAAAACCATCAGCCGTTCGGAGGCGGCTTAGTATAAACTGTAGGTCCCTCCATTTGTTGGAAAAACATCAAGACGCAAAACCACAAATTGGAGGAGGAGCTCGGCCGAAAAATCGCTTCAGCGGTTACAAAGCGCCAATTATATTAAGGCACTAAAAGCTTTCCAAGAATTGTATTGGGCCTTTCCGAGCCATTATTTACGTTTTTTGCAGACTAGCTGAGGAAACCAAACAAATGGGTCTGGTAGTGAACGAAGACTTAGTAAAGACCTCACTCGTCAAATAAAGATTCAACTCTACAAGTCGCTAAACCCTGGTGCAGAGGCTTAGTTTATGGCAACATCTGATGAGTCGTGAAGTAAGGTTCTGCGTAGGATTTATGGGTATTTGCGATGAAAGGATGAGCTGTATGAGATATTTGACGATAATTTAGGAATTATGCTGGCTAGGTCACGTGGTACGGATGAATGATAATCCATCAGTTATGATATTTTTTGATGAAGTACACAAGCAGAGGAAGTATAAGACTATCACCCCTTTGAAAAGAGAGCAGCAAGATTGACTTCACTTGGTGTCTCCGCTTGCCGCCTAACAGAGAATGGTAGAAACGAGTGGAGTACTATTGTTGATTCGGCTATAAACGCCTAAGAGATGCCTAACACAATTGAAGTGGAGAAGATGCATAGTTCTAGTACTAAATAATTACTTTATTTTACTGTATTTTACATATACGTACATATTTAAGAGGTGTGACAATTAAGTCATGAGATTGATTATATTGCCGCGATTGTGGTAACCCTGCGGCTTTGAAATTCCCTTTCCCTTCTCCCGGCATCTTTCTCCTCTCCATTGATATATTTGCCACCGTTCTAGCTTGTTTACTTCGCCCGCCTGCTGTATCGTGTTGAGTAAACGAGTGTTCGTGGTGCTCGTCACGAAAATGGAAAAACGAAATCAAGAGCAGCGCGTCGCGATAAAATTTTGTGCCAAATTGGGCGAAACAGTTTCGGAAACGTACGCTAAAATTGTAAAGGTGCATGGTGATAGTGCTCTTAGTCGTGCCAGGTTTTTCGATTCGATGACATAAAGAGCTTAAGTTTAAGTTTAAGTAAAGCTCGCATGAGCAAGTCGAAGGTTGAAACGATGATTATTGACTTTTTTGATAACCGTGGAATCGTCCACAAAGAATTTCTTCCACCGGGGCAAACCGTAAATCAAGTCTACTATCGCCAAGTACTCGAAAGATTGCGAAAACGAGACAACAGGGTGCGCCCACACATCGCTCGTAACTGGATCTTTCATCACGACGATGCGTCGTGCCTCACCGCCCTCAGCGTGTCGCAGTATTTGGTCTCTAAAGGGATCGCCTGTTGCAAGAACCACCTTATTCGCCCGATATGTCACCCTGTGACTTTTTTTGTTCACTAGAACAAAATCGGTGGTCAAAGGAACCCATTTTGAGTCGATTGAGGACATCCAGGCGGCCGTGACGAGGGTACTCGCGTACATCCCAGTCGAAACGTTCCAGAAATGTTGCGAGGCATGGAAAATGCACTGGAATCGTTGTATAGCTGCCCAAGGGGACTACTTTGAAGGGGTTGGCAAAGTTGTAGAATAGTTTTGAAATTTACGGTTTTTATGGAATCAGTCTCATTACTTAATTGTCACACCTCGTATGTAAAAAACATATTTTCGTTTAATTTATAACAAAAAAAATAGTAAAATGCAGCTTGTATGTACATACAAATAATTTTCTGTCATTTTCATAAATAAATATTTAAATTACCAAAGCGCATGTAAACATCCACACATATCTGTGGTACTATATGTATGTACATACATACATAAAAAACATTTCACATTTCGCTTTTCTCATTTTCTCTTTTTCATTTGCATAGCGGTTATTTTTATTATTTTCACAGCAGGTGTATTGTACATATGAGTATATTGTTGTTGTTTTTGCACCGAATATTATTGCTGCAAATGCAGTTGTTGTTTACCTTTTTATTATAACAATTTTCAATAAACATTTGTTAATGTAAAATATTATCGATTGAGCCGAATGCGCAATACATACCAATACATTACCAGTGTTGTTTAATTGTTTCATAAACTTTCATGGATTTTTTTATTTATTTTAATTTTTTTTTTAATTTAATATATAATTATTTTCCATGTGTATGTTTGTCACCATGCGTAAATGTTTGAGGTCACATATGCACGTGCTAAACAAACAAATAAACAATTTTCTACCAGCAAAGAGCTTAACATGCGCCCCCTGACCTTCATCAGTGCGTTTTGAACCCTTTGCTGATCCTTTTTCGTAAAGTATTTAGGAGGTCAAATTTATTTAAATAAAAATTTAAAAAAATTTCCCTAATGAAATAAATATGTTTGTGTTAATGGGTTTATGCCATTATTTGAAATAAGGCACTCATACTTCTTTTTCTTCATGGTCGTGCCCGTTCCTTATCTTCGCTGTTTAGCGCCTAGGAGAAATACCAATTGGAGCGAGGTCCTTCCTGAACCAGGTCAATGTAATCGTATAACACGTACAGTTCATCGTTTCAACGCCTGCGGTATTCATGTTGTTGTTGTTGATGCACCGGCTTTGTTAACCCTGCTTAGGGACAGGTTAATTAATCTAAGTCACCGAGGTCATCTAACGGGAGGTCCAGGAAACGTGCTGCTTCGACGGGATCGCACCAGAAGAAGTGGGGTGTTAGATGTGTCGGCTTTAGGGGACATGTGAAGAGGTAGTTAGTGCCGTGCGGAGATTCTCCACCTGCAGGGCATAGGATACGTTGGCTATATTGGTATCGGTATCCAGATCTAAGTGGTGCAAGTGTCACGCGGGTCTCTCGATGCAGCTCGAGCTCATTATCTGCAATATGTGGTGCTTTTACTCGGAGTACGCCATTCACGGGAAGTGAGTGTTTAAAGGTGTTGACTGACTCCTGGTGAATGGCGTTATGCTTGTCTGTACGCCGTACTATCCAGCGGTTGTTGTACGTGTTGCTGAATGGTGTCTTTCATTTCTAGTACTCCCTTTCTTATGTGCCTGGGTGGAGGTTCGGCCTATTGGGGTGCTCCCTACGGTGGAATTGCTTGCACTGCAAAGCTATTATACTCCTTAACTTATAGCTGCTGACATTATTATTGGTATTGATGCTGGCTCCTAGATAGACGAAATTATCTACGACCTCGAAGTTATGAGTGTCAACAGTTACATGGGAGCCAAGTCGCGAATGCGATGACTCTTTGTGTGATGACAGGAGATATTTCGTCTTTCCCTCGTTCACTACCAGACCCATATCCTTCGCTTCCTTATCCAGTCTGTTGAAAACAGAGCTCACGGCGCGATTGTTGAGGCCAATAATATCGATATCATCGGCGTACACCAGCAGCTGTACACTCTTTTAGAAGATTGTACCTTCTCTATTCAGCTCTGCAGCTCGTATTATTTTCTCCAGCATTAAATTAAAAAAGTCACACGATAAGGAATAACCCTGTCTGAAACCTCGTTTGGTATCGAACGGCTCGGAGAGGTTCTTCCCGATCCTGACGGAGCTTTTAGTGTTGCTTAAGGTCAGTTTACATAGCCTTATAAGTTTTGCGGGGATACCAAATTCAGACATAGTGGCGTAAAAGCAGCTCCTATTCGTGCTGTTAAAGGCTGGTTTAAAATCGATGAAAAGGTGGTGTGTGTCGATTCTATTTTCACGGGTCTTTTCCAAGATTTGGCGCATGGTGAATATCTGGTCAATGGTTGACTTACCAGGTCTAAAGCCGCACTGATAAGGTCCAATCATCTTGTTGACGGTGGGCTTTAGTCTTTCACACAATACGCTAGACAGGACCTTATAGGCGATATTAAGTAGGCTTATCCCACGATAATTGGCACAGACTGTGGGGTCCCCTTTTTATGGATTGGGCAGAGCACACTTAAATTTCAATCGTCGGACATGTTTCCGACCATATTCTGCTACGTAGCTGATGCATGCACCTTGTCAGCTCTTCACCGCCATGTTTGAATAGATCTGCCTGTAGGCCGTCAGCTCCAGCCGCTTTGTTGGTTTGTAAACGAGTGATTGCTATTCTAACATCTTCATGGTCAGGTAGTGGAACGTCTTTTCCATCGTCGTCGATCTCGCATCTCGGCCTCTTTCTTTTTTTGTCTGCAGATGCGTCTTGCTTCCCTCTTCAGCTCTCGGTATCTATCCCATCCCGTACGTGTTGTGGTCGATCGTATCGCTGCGAGGTAGGCAGTCTGTTTTCTCTCCACTGCGACACGGCAGTTTTCATCCTACCAGCTGTTTTTGCGATCTTTACGACATCCAATAGTTTCGTTTGCAGCTGTACGTAGGGAGCTTGAAATGCCGTCCCACAGTTCCCATATACCGGATTGCTGATGACTGTTCTCAGAGAGCAGGAGTGCAAGTCGAGTAGAAAACCGTTCAACAGTCTATTGTGATTGCAGCTTTTCCACGTCGAACTTGCGTGCGTATCTTCGCTGCGACAATATAATGATCTGAATTGATGTTGGGTCCTCGGAGTGTAGAACACTGGAGACATGTCTTTCATCTATCACAACATGATCGATCTGGTTTTGTATTTTTCGATCAGGGGACAGCCAAGTGGCTTGGTGAATATTTTTGTGATGGAATCTAGTATTACAGATAACCATATTTCGGGCCCATTAGGGGTTGTTTCGTTGTGGAGGCTAAATTTTCCAACTATCGCACGAAAGATACCCTCTTTTATGCGTATAGGGATCTTTAAAATCACCACCATACCGCAATAAAAAAGCTAGGTTAGCATTAGCTTTAGGAATGATGTGATTAATGAAGGTAAATCCCACATCAAAAAACACACCAAGATCCAAAAATTCATTTTCAAAAGATAGCTTATTATTAAATAGATAATAAGTCGACCTGAGCTTTTTTGAGCACTTTGAAAAAGTAATGTTAAAACATTTGTTTATATTAAGTACCCTTAATTATTAATAAAAGACGAAGAATGCTACCTTGAGATACCCCAGAACTGGCCTCAAAGACATAAGATCTCGTATTCTCTAATTCAACAAAAGAGAATCTAACAGGGAGATATGATCTAAGCCAAGATAGAAAAGAAGAGTGAAAACCTAGGCACTCTAGCTTACGTAATAAAATGCTATGGGGGACAGTACCAAAGGCTTTGGAAAAATTGATATGTACCAGGTGTGTTTGTTGAAGTGTGCCGGTTTTACTAGTAGATGTCGCTAGCAATATGTATAAATTTCTATGATTTGGCATGTATGTAATTTTTTTCTATTGACATTAACCTACAAAAATACGCAAGTCACATTCCGCCAAAATAATAGCGTCATATTTGTTTACCTCAGTGAAAATGTCGAGTTTCGTTCCAAGTAAATCGCATTTGCGGCATTTGTTGCTTTTCCTATTTCATCAAAAGAAAAAAGCAGCTGAAGCTCACCGGTTGCTGGTAGAAACTTATGGTGAACATGCTCTAGTGATTAGAACATGTGAGACATGGTTTCGTCAATTTAAAAGTGGAGATTTCGATTTGACAGACAATGAACTTCCTGGTGCAGCGAAAAAGTTCGAAGACGAGGAATCGCAGGCGTTATTGGATGTTGCTCCAACCCAATCGCAACAAAAATTGGCAGAAACACTACATGTGACTTGAGGAGCAATTTGCCAACGTTTAAAAGCCATGGGAAAGATCCAGAAGTATGGAAAATGGGTGCTACACCAGCTGAACGATAGACAAATGGAAAATCGAAAAACCGTTTGTGAAATGCTCCTTCAACGATTCGAAAGGAAATCCTTTCTGCATCGAATTTTCACGGGGGACAAAAATGGATTTATTTTGAGAACCCGAAGCGAAAAAAATTATGGCTTTCCCCTGGTCAAGCTGGCCCATCGACTGCAAGGCCAAATCGCTTTGGCCGTAAGACAATGCTCTGTGTTTGGTGGGACCAGTGTGGTGTGGTGTACTACGAGTTGTTAAAACCTGGTGAAACGGTGAACACGGATCGCTACCGACAACAAATGATCAATTTGAATCATGCGTTGATCGAAAAACGGTCGGAATGGGCCCGAAGACATGGCAAAGTTATCTTGCAACATGACAACGCGCCGTCTCATACCGCTAAACTGGTGAAAGACACATTAAAAACACTCAATTGGGAATTATTATCGCACCCGCCGTACTCTCCAGACCTCGCCCCGTCCGACTATCACCTTTTCGCATCGATGGGACACTCCCTTGCAGAGCAGTGCATCGCTAATCTTCGGCGCATTATTGCTGACATATGATTCCAATGATACCAGAACTGTTCGAAAATAGGGTTTCTCGACTGGAATTTATTCGAAACGTATAAATCCATCCAAAAAAAATTAACTTTTCGTATAAAAAAAAAACTTATTTGGATTAAATTGCATGGACAAATGCACTAAATATATCGATATATGCTCATGTGTACCTAGGTATGGTTATATATGACTGTAGCACCAGCATGTGAGTATATGGTATCTTTGGTCCATATGTATGTCCACAAGCGTAGCGTGTAATTATTTCATTACCTATATTACAAAATTATTTCTGCACGAAATACTGCTGAAGTTGTTAAATTTTTAATCATTGTGATTAAAAATAATTGCGAATGGTTTATGAAAAAATGAGCAGTCACACATATGCATACATAGGTACATACATACGAGTACATACATGTGTATGATGGGTTTATATGTAAGTAGTACATATATTAAAATATGAATTTAAATATACATACATACATTTATTTATGCAGTAAAAGCGTATTAAAAGAACAGCAGCAGCAGCAACAACAACAACAACAACTGTATTAACATGTTGCTGATCATTTTGCCATATTGATGAATGAATTCATAAACCTGTGCATGTACATATGTATATGTGTGTAAGTATATGTATAACGCTATATTTTCGCCCTTATTGGTTGGTTGGTTTGTTTGTTTGTTTGTTTATCTGTCTGTCTGTCTCTCTGTTTGCCAATATGTTTCCGATGACTCAGTCAATTGGCGATATTTCGTTTTTACAGTGGATTTTCTTAATGATCTGCGCATACAATAGCAGACTACAGTGTAGGTGTGTGTGTGTGTGTGTGTGTGTGTGTGTGTGTGTGTGTGTGTCATTTAAGTGCATGCAGTCATATAACGATTAAAGTCAACATATTTCAGGTGATGTGGCTAATAGCTGCGAGGAACGGTCGTGCATTTTTTTGTTTCTTTTTTTTTTTTTTGTTTTTTGTAATTTAAAAAAGTATAAATTAACTACTTAATGTGGAAAATTTGCTGCAAAAATTACAAAAATTACGCTGTTGAGTGGAAATGACTGTCATGAAGTGTTTAAAGCAGTTTAAGGAACAAAATTCTTTACTTTTTTAACCTTCACTTGGAGTAGAAATCTACAGAGATGGCTTAAGGTGTGAAGAACTCTCGTTCGCACTGAGTATGATAGTTGTTTCTTCTACGCGCGGATTGGTGCCAATTAAAGTCACCTACAAAAGTCAAGTCTTTCTTCACTTCCACTTCCTCTACTTTCGCCAGTTCGTACTGCATCGAGCTTCAAATAAGAGCTAGAGCTTTTTCGTCCATACGGATGACATGACCTTGCCACTGAAGCCACTGTCCCTTCACTCGTTGAACTATCTAATACCTTCTGCTCAAATATAAACGAGACTGGCTCAATAAAACAAAAACGGTTAATTATTCTTCAATATTTATTTTATCCCCTTCAAAATAGTCACCATTAGAGGCGATACACATATGCCACCTTTTTTTCCAATCTTCATAACACTTCTGGTAGGCCGCTTTAGGTATGGCTTTCAGTTCCTTCTTCGAATTCTCTTTTATGACTTCAATCGACTGAAAATGCTTTCCACGAAGCGGCAATTTGAGTTTAGGGAAAAGAAAAAAGTCACACGGTGCCATGTCGGGTGAATACGGTGCTTGCGGAACAATATTTACGTTGTTTTTGGTCAAATAATCGCGTACAAGACGAGACGCATGAGCAACAATTTTGGAACAAGTCGAGCAGACACACGTCTCATGCCCAAAACATCGTGAATAATGCTATGAGCGGATCCATTTGATATGTTGAGCTCACTAGCTATCTCTCTTTCAGTCACACGACGATTTTCCAACACAATTTTCTTTAGTTTTTCGACGTTTTCTTCGTTTATTGACGTTGCTGGACGAAGATCATGGGGCAAGTTCTCCAGCGATGTACGGCCGTCCTTGAACGACTTATACCAATCAAAAATACGTGCACGTGATAGGCAAGACTCCCCATATGCCTTCTGCAACATTTTCATTGCGTCCGTCGCACTTATTCCATTGGAATAACAAAATTTCAAACAAACTCTTTGCTCAACGTTAATTTCCATAGTAAAAATTCGAAAAACACACTCGAGGTTGTCTTGTTTAGAGTGCCGTAAAAAAAAAACTATGTGACAGATCGCGCTAAAATTTGACATGTAAACATATAATAGTCCTGCCAACCTAAGCAAAAAAAAAGTATGGCCATATGTCTTGTCCTTGTCGAGTTATGGATAAAGTCTCGTTTATATTTGAGCAGAAGTACAGCTCGCCGTTCTTTCGCTTGTGGTATACACCATCGTCCATACGCAGATGAAACCTCTGCAATATACGCCGCTGCACCATAAAATAGCATACCATGATGAGCGACTTGTAGAATTTGGTCTATATTTGTTTAGTGAAGACTTTACTTCTCAGTTCGGGTGATGAATTATCACTGCAGTTGAGAAAATTGGATAAGTATTCCCTCTTTAAAATCAATATACTCTGAAAGAATCTTGAAACCATCTGTAAATCGCTTCAATTTTCATAGAATTCTGAATCATTTCCTATTTTGGTAAGCACTATAGGTTCTTCAAACCCACACAAATTAGCCTGTTGCTATTTTCTTCTACAAATGCCTCTCGCTTCCTTCTTCATCTCTCGGAATTTTTTTCCTGGGTGTCGCTCGCAACGTTGCAAGATGGGCAGTCTTTTTTTCCCAGCAATCCTTTTTGCACCAGCTTTTTTTTATCTTTTCGGAAACCAATAGCTTCATTTGCAGTACGTGGCGAGCTAGGAATGACATCCTACAGTTTCCTTATTCCGTGAATGCTACCACAGAGCGGGTATTTTTCGATCTGGAGACAACCAAGTATTTAGAAGAGTTCTCTTGTGCCGGAATCATGAAATATACTAGACAGACATGTTTCGGTCCACGGTAAAATCGATCCATCTCATCCCGTTTGGAGAAGTTTCATCACGGTTGCCAATTATGAATTGCTGCGAGTGGCTAGAAACGAAGGCGAATCCCATGCGATGGTGCGTAGGGTTTGGAACCCACCACATGAAAAAACAACCCAATGAAAAAATCAATTTCAACCTCGGATGAGAGACCCCCGTTTTGATGACGACCACCGCAAATGTTTTACGGATTACGATTTGAGGGAATGCACCTGGATTGTCCGGTCCCTTAATAGAGAAGGTGCCACTGCCCAGCTGGTTGATGTCCTCAGAAAATTAAAGGCCGCCATCCAAGAGATGCGATGGATGGGACAAGGACGGAAGAAGTTAGGTCCTTGTGAAATTTACTACAGCGGCCATATAAAGGAGTGCAAATTTGGTGTCGGATTGAATGAGGCTGATGGACTTCGCCGGGAGAAAGATCACCAGAGATTATGTCTACCATTTTCTGAAATAGCGAGGGAACATTACTAATAGATTACTTGCCAAAGGGAACTACAATGAACGGCCAGTATTATGCTAATTTGGTGACTCAGGCGCATGAGGCAGTCGTACAGAAGAGACGTGGCAAGTTATTGTTCATTTTGTTTTTTTTTCCAAATTTAAAAATGGAGTTACGGAGACAAAGATTTTCAGACGACAGTGAGATGAAAGTTGCAGTAGAAAACCATTTAGAAAAGAGAAATATAGTTAATATTTTATCAGTGTTGTAAAGGCATTGTATACACGATGTGTGAGACTACAAGGTGTGACAATTAAGTAATGTTACTGATTCCATAAAAACCGTGTATTTCAAAATTATTCTACAACTCTGCCATCCCCTTCAAAGTAGTCCACTTGGGCAGCTATACAACGATTCCAGCGCGTTTTCCATGCTTCGTAACATTCCTGGAATGCTTCGACTGGGATGTCCGCGAGTACCCTCGTCACGGCCGCCTGGATGTCCTCAATCGACTCAAAGTGGGTTCCTTTGACCACCGATTTTATTCTAGGGTACAAAAAAGTCACAGAGTGACATATCGAGCGAATAAGGCGGTTGTTACAACACGGCGATCCCTTTAGAGGCCAAATACTGGTACATGCTGAGGGCGGTGTGGCACGGCGCGTTGTCGCGATGAAGGATCCAGTTACAAGCGATATCTGGGAGCAACCTGTTGACTCGTTTTCGCAATCTTTCGAGTACTTGGCGATAGTATACTTGATTTACGGTTTGCCCCGGTGGAAGAAATTCTTTGTGGACGATTCCACGGCTATCAAAAAAGGCAATAATCATCGTTTTCACCTCCAACTTGCTCATGCGAGCTTTACTTAAACTTAAACTTACGCTCTTTATGCCATCGAAACACCTGGGCACGACTAAGAGCACTATCACCATTCCGTAAATATTATCATACATCATACATGTTGTAGGTATCATAATTATTATATACGTACATACATAAACGAGTATGTATGTACCATATATATACCTCCAAACGTCTACTTGCAAAATATGAACTGTCAAAATCCAAAACCCAAAAGATTTGTATGCTCATACATTCCGAACATTCCAAAACAAAAGCAACCTGTATGTTCTAACCACAAACAGGTAGTATTCGTAGCGATCTAGCCTACCAGATGGTTATGCTGCAGTCACTGACATACAACGAAAAAAAATCTATCATAAAGCGAAGACCATAAGGAGTTGGCTGCAACTTAAGGTGCCTTTCACTAGCAAACCGCAGCCAAAAAAAAAAAAATTGCCTTTAGAAATTGCTAATGCAAATCCATTGGCTTAGTTGCATTGTCTGTAATTCCATGTTTGTTGTCCTGTTGCCGCTGTGGTTTTGTTGTATCTATGTATGTAATGTCCTGCCATTGATTGGGGCGCAACGGTAGCAATAGAGTTTTCCATATAACAGCCAAATTCAATGTGTAACAAGCACATACATACCTACTTACAAATAAGAAAAAATCTTCAACTTGTGTTGTGGGCGTTTACAAAAGGATTTAATGCGTGTCTGACTGATTTAAGTAGATTTTCAACAAGTAAGGTATGAACGGACGAACAAATTGACATATTGATATTGTATATACCTATATACAATACTATGTGTTGTGTATTTGGTGATTTGCTGGTGTTAAAGTGATAGTTGTTGTTTTTACTAAATATGTGAAATGTGTAAATGAGATTTCGGAGGCGAAAAGTAAAACGGAAGTGTTCAAGTAATGTAAGTGAGGCACTATCTATACAAGTATATATGTACATACATATATGTATATATATGTACTTAAATTCTTTATATTCCATTTAATTTATATACAGATGCTGGTGTCTGAAACTTCTTTTAACTTTCATCCATTTTTTACGTTATAATTTTTTAAAATATATAAATTTTTTTCATTAGCTCTCTTTATGGTAACAAGTTAGGTTAGGCTATATTGGCAGGCTCTCACGCCATACATTGACCTACTGGTCCTTTATCATTCCGATCGAAAGTAGTTGATAGGACCTCTAGCCTTTTTAAGAGGCTTAACAGAGCCTTGTTATATAATTTTTATACTTCACTACTAGAGTTCTTTAGACTGCGAAGCTCTCGAAGATATCTGAAGCGCCCCACAACTGGGTAAAAGTGCTCTAAACATGCGCCTTAGAGAAAAAAATTAAAATAGCAGGCAGTACAATTTTTTTTATTAATTTTTCTTATTTATACATACATTAGGCCATCAGAAAAGTTTTATTGTGATAAAATCGCGCAACGTATTCCTGAGGTATAGCCACTCAAAGTTAATGTAATGCAGAGTTGAACTTTTCGTGTTTGAAAATTGTTTAATTCGTGTCTGTACCGAAATGTCTAAAGAAAATACACGTGACACCTAAATTTTCTTGCAATACCGTTTTCGAGGATTTTTTATTTTGGAAATTATAAGCGTTCGACCTTTTTTTAAAAAAAATTGCCTTTTTTAGAAAATATTGGGTGTATGCATTAAATGGTGCGGTCTTCTAAGAGAGGGCTCTACTAGTATTATTTCGCGTCGTGTTCATATGAGGCTATATTCATTTCAAAGGTACTGTCATTTCGCGTCGTTTTCAGTAGATGTCATTTGTTTCATTCATTTGAAAATATCGAAATTTGTGTTTTTGCGGGGAGTTCTTTTTCATTACTTTAACATGAAGAAAAGTGCTACCGAAAGCCATCGTATTTTACTTGGCGTTTATGGTGACCATGCTTTAGCCGAACGAGCGTGCCAAAAGTGGTTTGCACGGCTTAAAAGTGGCAATTTCGCCTTAGACGACGGAGAACGACCCGGACAGCCAAAAAAATTTCAAGACGAAGAATTGGAGACATTGCTCGACGCAGATACATGCCAGACGCAAGAAGAACTTGCAAAAGTATTAGGAGTTTATCAATATCAAGCAACCGTTTCCAGACGATTAAAATCATTACGATTCATCCAGAAGCTTGGAAATTGGGTGCCTTATGAATTAAAGCCAAGAGACGTCAAACATCGAAGTCATTTTTGCATCGAATTGTCACTGGCGATGAAAAATGGATTCATTATGATAACCCAAAGCGCAAGAGATCGTATGTGAAGCCCGGCCAGCCATTGACATCCACGGCAAAGCCGAAGATCCATGGTGCCAAGGTTATGTTATGCTATATATTTGGTGGGACCACAAGGGTGTGCTCTATTATAAGCAATTGAAATCGGGTCAGACGATCAATGGGGACCTCTACCGAAAAAAATTGATTCGTTTGAAAAAGGCCATCGCGGAAAAACGACGAGAATATGCGACCAGACACGAATCAATAATTTTTCATCATGACAACGCTCGGCCACATGTTGCAAGGCCAGTTAAAAACTATTTGGAAAGCTGTGGGTGGGAAGTTCTACCTCACCCGCCTTATAGCCCAAACATAGCACCTTCCGATTACCACTTGTTCAGATCAATGCAGAATGCCCTCACCGGAGTACGCTTCACTTCAGAACAGGGTATCAGAAATTGGCTCGATTCGTTCTTGACCTCCAAGCCGGAGAAGTTCTTTTGGGCTGGGATCCACAAACTGGCAGAAAGATGGGCAAACATCTTTAAGTCTTGATGAATGAGAAAATAAACTCAATCTATTGGAAATTTGTAAGAAATCTTAATTTTCGGCTGTAGGGTACTAGTTCCAGGAAGAGTAAATATATAAATTTGTATACCACTCGATTTCTTGAACAATTCGAAATCAAATGTCTAAGTTTGAAGAAAGTATCACCAATAACATAGAAATTACAGCATAAAATAAGCAGTGCGCACTTTTATCCCATTGTGCGCCGGATAGAAGCAGAGGAGATGTTCCAGTGTCTCACTTGCGCCTTCTTCCCTGCACTTTCAACATTCGGTTGTGACCTGTCATAATGCCAACAAATGTACTGTCGGGACCGTGTGAGTAAAAAATATGGATTGTTTCCTTTAGTGCCCTTACACATAGTCTTGGTGATCCTGCATGCCATTAAGGGTTTGTCGACCCTTTCGGAAACTTCATTACGCATCGTTTTTAGCGACTTGCGTGTTTCCTGTACTTCTGCGGTAACAAGGTGGGTGGCAGATTGGGTATCTCTTCAATTATTTGGTTTCTCGAAATGCTCTTGTAGCCTGGAATCAAGTATATATTCAACTGCCACATCTACCGCTTGGCTATTGACGAATATATTGATATATTCTTTGTGGCTTCCTACGTTGTTAACTCTGTCAGCTGTTTATGAACAGCGAAGACTTCCGCTTGGCAGATGCTGTTCTTTTCTGGAAGTTTAAAGGATCTACTAGAATCTAGTTTGACACAGTAGATTCCGGCCCTTACTCCGTCATCCATTTTTGTTCCGTCCAAGCTTTGCTGGTGGCTCTACCGAGTACTAGACTAGAGATATGCGTAAGATGGTTCAGAACATTCCATTAAAACGAGCCGAGCAATTCCTACGTGCGTTGGCCGTGTATGGTATGGGATTGTCGTACAACACGTTCATCATGTACAGATGTATGAACGTTTTTAAACTCCAGATACCACTGGTATACCATCGCCACGCCGCAAGCCTACGACCACAACAGACATACTCCAATTCAAGTACAGAAAAGTGATCAATCACGGCCCTATAACACTATGGCCAGCTTCATTTTTGATGAAATATGGACCAATGATTCCCTCTCCCCGTAGTGGAGCATCATTATTCCAAATGCGCCGAATGTTTATTAACGTACACATTCAACCAAAAGTGAGCTTCATCGCTGAACAAAATTTTCTTGTGTACCATAAATAGAGATCGGTGGTCATCCAGTTTTGGACCCATTCACCGAGGGCATGAAACGATTGATGGTCGTTCGGCTTCAGTTCTTGCATGAGTTGGATTTTTTAAGCATACAAAACCAAGATCCTTCCATAAAAGCTTTCGTGAAGGAAATGGTTACAGCGCCAATTGTTGCGCTCGATGGTGGATAGACTCTTTGGGTCTTTTTTGAGACTCTGCTCCACACCAACAATTGCGTCTTCGGTGCGCACAGTAAACGTGGTGCGAAACCGATCCATGGTTGGTCAAATTACCGACTCTGCTGGGCGATTATGTCGACCGAATACTGAACGCAGCGCACAATGCGTCGTGCGAGATGAATCATTATTTTCGTAATGAGTTGTGTTATTATGCTTCTAGATGTTTCTTAAACTTTATTAAAAGCTCATTACTCCTTTGTAAAACACTTTCTTTGATTTTGCTCTGCTTCTTTCGAAAAAAATTCACATTTTACCTTATTCTCATACTTAAATTTAATCTGCAGCTGTTTTCAAATACTCTTTCGCGGTTTTTATCACCTTCGCTACTTTGCTTTCTTTTCGAAACCGTTAAGCGCTTACGAGCACAACTGTTTTGGCGTAACAGCTTTCGATTTGCGAAAGATATATATAATACATTGACATACATACTTATGAATGCATAAAAGTGAAGCCGGAAATTTGAGATTTATGATTCTTTTTCCATAAAAAAGCCTTAAATAGTTTTGAGTGTTAAAAACAAAAACAGTTGTTTCGTTAAGAAATCCATAAAGCAAAAAGTAAAAAGTAAAAGTTGAAAAGTATTTAGGACAGTTGAGTTATTAAAAGCTCAATATGAGATGAGACTACAAGGCTTTGGTGTCATTCTCTGTCATTCATTGTGGTATAGCGTTTTGCGTTCAATAATTAAGGTTCGTCTTTATCTTAGCTATGAGTTCGTTCCTTATTTTACAAGCATTACACTTCGATAGTCATAGACATAGATCTTGAACCATGTTGCCCTTTAAAGAGAGTTAAAACTTTTGTTCAGATTGAAATCAACGACGACTTTCAAGATTTTAACACCAACTCATTCCTCTCTCTGTCTCGTCGTATGACAACGATGATCATCGCCAAACTCCAGCAGCCGTAGACCTTCTGGGCTCTCAGTTTCTTTCTTAAGTCTTAAGTATACACAGTGTGTCCCGAAAATAACCGAACCTGACTTCATGTAAGTCGGATGACAGATGTAAAAGTGACAGCCATTTCAATAAAACCAAAAGTGTGCTAATGGTTCCAAAAAAAAAAAAATGGAACAAAGAGCAAATATAAAATTTTGTGTCAAACTTGAAAAAAAATTGAAATTGAAGTTTAAAAAAACTAAAAAAATTAAGCAGCCGTAACCGAGGTACTGAAGAACATTTCTATAAATGACATAAAAAAATCTATGCATGCACTGGTTGATCGTTCCAAACGTTGTGTTGAGTCAAATGGAACCTATTTTGAATAAATAATAACTTTCAAAGATAATATAATGTGTACTTTACTATTTTATATCCAAAAAGTTCGGTTATTTTTGGGACACACCGTGTATGTTGGCAGGCACGCTGAGAGATTGGGCGTCTCTTTTAATGATTTCTGCAGAAGTTGCAGACAGGAAGCAGCACCGGAAACTTTAAGGCACTTTGCGAATGCCCCGCACTTTGGAGGAGTAGGCTGAAGTCTCTAGGGGCGGCAACCTTTGGATACCTGAGCGAGATTGCGGGGGCTAAGATGCGACAACTGCTCAGTGTAACAAACTCCACGCACTGGTTCGATTAGCGGGTGGGGGTCTTTGGGATTCTCAGCAGTATCACAATGGGCCCGTTTGGGGCCTAGGTGTGCCGATGCCCGGCAGCCACTTCAACCAACCAACCAACGAAGTATATGTTATAGTCTTCTCTGAGCTCGCACTGGAAATACTTTTAGGTTCGCAATCCCAATCTATTCCTCGATGTAAGGTGGTCAAGTGTGTCTGGAGGAAGCCAAGTGGTCGAAAGTCAACAGGCTTGGAATGCGATAAAATCCAATTTAAGGTCACATTCGTTATTTACGAAGCTTTAAGGACTTAGCGTTCCTTCAGTTTTTGAGAAAAAAAAATTATCTAGAAGCCCTTCCAAATGAACTTATTAAGCTTGTTTACATTCATCCGTTCTCATATGTCAGCGGAGACTTCAAATTCCTTTTAGCAGGAAAAATATATCGTAAAATTGTGTTTCAACGACGCAACCACAAGAGGACATGCCACTATTTCACCTTCAAAGCCACAGCATTCCGCTGTAAAACCACAAAGGCATATCCGCTCGTGGGGAGAACTATCTATGTACATGTGACATACATAGCAGTCGACACAAAATTACCCTATGAACATTTATGTTGAGAATCGTTCCTTTTCCACATTGAAAGAGAGCAGCTGAGTTACTACTGGGTTCGAGTACGAGGACTTCAACCAGTTGGGCTACGGCACCTTCCCAATTAATGGACCGGACATTCCAGGTGCATGCCCTCAAATCGTGATCCTTAATTCGTTTGCGGGGGTTCTCAACAGAAAGGGGGTATCTCATCCGTCTGGTGAACAGACGCTGCAATTAGACTTGAGCGGACCCTTAAACCGAATAAGTCGGAGTGGCTCCACTGAAGCTTCCTCTCTCATTAGCCGTGACCCAAGGTTCCACACGGGTTGCTCACGTTTCCAGGGTACGCGACGTGGACGCTAGAGTAGGAATTTGGTATAACACCCCAGGTCACAGTGGAGATATTGATAACTTTAAAGCTAAATACCTCTTAAGTCGATAACTTCGAAAAAAATTCGAGTCACATCTGGTATTTTCTTGGTGACCTGAACCCTACGCCAGCCTGGCGAACGCAGGTCTTACGATCAAAAGATCGTTTATCCGTTTGATATAGGTACATTCAGTCCGGTTAAGGATCCAGCTTGACTTACATTGCAAGAGCAGCATCGAGGATGAAGAAATGGAGTCCTCTATGCACTTTTTCTTAGGGATTATAACCCATCACCCACTTAATTTGAAAAGCCCAACTGAGCTACCGAATATTGAAGTAGACAGTATCCATGGATTTGTGAGTGGAACTAAGCGATTGTAGAGTTGTATGAGGTCAAAAAGTAAACAGAGATATAATACTTAAATATCTAAAATACTTGAAAAATGTTTGTTGGGTATTGCCAAGATAATAAGGAAAATTATAGTCACAACAACAAGTAAACCCACATATTTCGTCAAACCAGAGCAAACTGAGAAGAAGGCCGGCATTTTTGCTATAGACATTAACTGCTTTTCTTGTTATTTATTTTATGGTTTTTCTTCCCTCTTCTCTTCTCATTATTCTTCGCACTCTCCTTCGCTCTATCTCTCTCTCTCTCTCCCTCTCGTTACTTTCCGCCGCTGGTACTTTCGGTGACATTGTAATAATTACTCTGTAGATTAGCCATGCGGTTCAGCGCACAGTGGTTGTCTGTAGAGTCCATTTAGAGTCCTGGCTGTTTACACGCAAAACGCAATCAACGACAGCTACAACAACAACAACACAAGCATGCAAAAGTAACCGTAAGTCAAGTTTTATGTTACGCCCGCATTATGAGAGCAAAAGCAAAGCAAAAAGGTGAAATAAAAAATTTGGCAAAAAACCACAAAAAAAACCTGCCGAAGCGTTGACGGCTAAGCGACATCCGAGTTGCGGTTGCTTGTTGGTGTTGTTAACGACGACAAAAGCCAATGTCAAAGGCAACAACAATTAGTAGAGATAGTTGCATCAGCCAAAAATGTCTACTTTTTCTGGTATGTACTATTGTTATTGTTGTAGACTTTTTTCTCTGTCATTATCACAAAGCATTAACACAGTTGCCATTTTGATATCATTCACATTGACATCATCATCATCATCATCATCATCAACATCACCAACATCTTCGTAGCCAACGTGGTTTGTGTGAAATTCCTTTAGTTTTGTTGCCGCCTCTGGTTGTTTCTACTGCCCACAAGCTGTTGTAACTGTGTATATATATATATGAATGTATGTATGTAGATGGACACATGCCTGTAGCTTGAGTGGATAATCCCGCACTTGGTTGGCACTTAAATTTGAGATTGTCGTTATGTGATTAAAGAAATTGAGGCCGGAAGATTGACTTTTTTGAAAGTCGTGTGATTTCATGCCAAATTTAAGTATTTACATGAATATTTTTCAAATGAAATGAAGTCCACTTGCGAGTGCAGTAGATGCGCCGAGAAAAGAAATAGTATCGAGAGAAAAATGTTGAGATCTTGAATCGTACCCTCTACCGAACACAGCTGATGAGATTGAACCGAACTCTGAAGGAATAAATATAGTTTTAAAAAACTAAAAAAAACACGCTCCTGGAGCTTCTGACGCGTCACCAAAGACGTGTGTGGCCTGGCGTTGTCCTGATGGAACACAATTCGGCCTCTGTTCATCAAAGATGGCCTCTTCTGGATGAGTGCTGCCTTCAAGCCTTGGTAGTTGAGAGCCAAATTGAGCGTTTGATCATAGGTGAGCAGCTCGTAGTAGATGATTCCATGCCAATCCCATCAAACACACAACAAAAACTTCCTGGCCGTCAATCCTGGCTTGGCCACCGTTTCCGGAGGCTCACCACGTTTCGACCACGACCGATTTCGCTTGACGTTGTTTTGTTTATTGACGTTGCCATCGAGGTAGAAATAAACCTCATTAGGCAATACGATTTTTTGATGAAATTCCGGATCATTTTCATACGTTTCAAGGACCCAATCAGGAAAGACACGATGTTGTTGATGATCGGCCGGCTTGAGTTTTTGTGCAAACTGAGCTTTATAAGCCTTAAGAGCCAAGTCTTTATGCAAAATACAGGGTTTCTTCAACACTTTGGGCTACAGCAGGAAATAGTCTCAGTTTTTCTTGAGCGACGTGTACGTGTTTTGCATGACTAACTTACCCCAACAGCTCCATTTTTCCCCCAACTATGTAACAGTTAATCAGCCACAATTTTGGGTTCTTCGATTTCGATTATACAGAAGCTGGGCATTGCACAAAAAACAGTTAATGAGAAAAACCCTCATGGACCGAATTTACATCTGCGAATCAATGCTGAATTCTACCAAAGTCGATCCATGTATGAAGCGAATGGTGACTGGTTATGAAAAGTGGATCACTTACAGCAACATCAAATGAAAACGGTGGTGGTCGAAGTGCGGTTAGCCGGCACAAACGGTCTGAAAGCCAGGATTGACGACCAGGAAGGTTTTGTTGCGTATTTTGCAAAATTGATAAGGAATCATCTTCTATGAGCTGCTCCCCTACAGCCGAACTCTTCATACGAACATATACAGTCAGCGATTGGATCGTCTGAAGGCAGTCAGACCACACACAACGATAGCCAGATCGCCAGAAGCTCCAGGAGCTTAATTGGGAGGTTCTTATGCATCCACTTTATAGTCCGGACCTTGCGCCAAAGTGATTACCGTCTACTCCAAGCTATGGCGAATGATTTGGCTGGTCAAGAAATGACTTCAAAAGCAGTCTGTGAAAATCGTTTCTCCAAATTTTCTGTCAATAAGAACAGGTTTATACGAGAGAAGATAATGACTTAATTGGGTTAATTCAAGACTTAAATTTAATTCAAAAATAATGGATTAATTTTACTCGAACAAATATTTGAATAAATTTTAGAAAAAGGTTAATTCCAGCTGAAACAATAGAAAACAATAACAAAAACAAAAAACTAATTAAAATATATTATTTTCTGCAACACGTGTGCAAGTAATTATTAAAACAGTTATTTCATTTATATGAAATAATTAAAAGAAGTTCGAAAAAAAAAATTAACTCAAAAATTAGCTGTCTGTAAGGAAATCACAATTTTTTACTTTGAAGGGAGGAAAAAATGATGATGTTAGAAAAAAGAGGACTGAAAAAGACTGAACGCGAGGAGTGTCAATCGAACTAAGTGACATGGCATTGACAGCAGCCACAGACGGCGGACTGTGGTTGGGGGAGGCGACGTCAGAGCAAAGGCTTCAGAGACAATGCCACAAAATACAAATTTGTTTGAAAGTCAATGGGAAAAAGTGATTTTCACACAAAAAAAAATACAAAGAATATAAATGCTACTGCAGCATTCAATAGAGATAAAAGAGAGCGACAAAAAACAAAAAAAAAATAACTCAAAAATTACATTTACATTTGTGGGAACAACAATTGAGTTTCCTAACTCATTCTTCTTTAATTGCATTTTCAACTTAGTGACACTATTTAACGTTCGAGGCATTCATTTCACATTCTACATTCCTGGACTAGTCTTGAATTAGTTACAAATCTATATACCAGATAAAATCATTCCCAGTTGTTTAGAACTCCACTCAATATTAGTGCGCCATTCGCTGTCTGGCGCCAGTTGACCAAGTGAAGCCAGGTCACTCTCCACCTGATCCTTCCAACGGAGTGGATGTCTTCCTCTTCCTGCTTCCACGAGCAGGTACTGCATCGAATACTTTCAAAGCTGGAGTGCTTTCATCCAAACGGACCACATAACCTAGCCAGCGCAGCCGCTGTTTCTGCATTCTCTGAACTACACCAATATCATCGTATAGCTCGTGCAGCTCATCGTTCCATCGTCTGCGGTACTCGCCGTTGTCAATGCGGAAAGAACCATAAATTCGCACAATAATACAATAATGTCGATATCATCGGCGTACGCCAGCAGCTGTACACTCTTATAGAAGATTGTACCTTCTCTATTTAGCTCTATGGCTCTTATTATTATCTCAAACATCAGATTGAAGAAGTCACACGATAAGGAATAACCCTGTCTGAAACCTCGTTTGGTATCGAACGGCTCGGAGAGGACCTTCCCGATCCTGACGGAGCTTTTAGTGTTCCATGGGGTAGTTTACATAGACGTATAAGTTTTGCGGGGATACCAAATTCAGACATAGCGGCGTAAAGGCAGCTTCTATTCGGGCTGTCGAAGACTGCTTTAAAATCTACGAAAAGGTGGTGTGTCGATTCTCTTTTCATGGGTCTTTTTCAAGATTTGGCGTATGGTGAATATCTGGTCAATGGTTGACTTACCAGGTCTAAAGCCACACTAATAAGGTAAAATCAGTTTGTTGACGGTGGGCTTTAGTCTTTCACACAACACGCTTGATAAGACCTTATATGCGATATTAAGAAGGCTTATTCCACGGTAATTGGCGCAGACTGTGGCACCGCCCTTTTTGTGGGTTGGGTAGAGCACACTTCGGTTCCAATCGCCCGACATGCTGCCGTTCGACAACATTTTGCAAAGAAGCTGATACGTGCACCTGATCAGTTCTTCACCACCGGAGAGCTCGGCCGGTAATCCATTGCTCCCACCATCTCCGGGTGTTAAATTTTCACTGCCATTCAGCAGACTGGAGAAGTGTTCCCTCCATAAATTTAGCATACTCTGGGCGTCCGTCACCAGATCACCCCTCTGGATCAGCCACCTTCTCAAGCTATTCGGACTCATGCATCTCAGCATCTTTCTTTTTTTTTTTGTCTGCAAATGCGTCTTGCTTCCCTCTTCAGTTCTCGGTATCTATCTCATCCCGCACGTGTTGTGGTCGATCGCAACGTTGCGAGGTAGGCAGTTTGTTTTCTCTCCAGTTTTTTTTCTGATATTGCTGAAAACCAGTAGTTTCCGCGGCGCCGTTACGTAGGGAGTTTGAGATGCCGTCCCACAATTCCCTTATATCAAGTTGCTGATGAGTACCCCGGCGATGTCTATCAGCCTCAACTCATTTGGGGATTTTTCGTCGTGCAGGCTGAATTTTCCGACAGTTTGCCCACCCCGGCGTTGAAGTCACCAAACACTATTTTGACGTATTTCTCTTTCGCCTTCCTAATCGAAGGACCACACATTCCCGGTGGATGTCCTAAAATCGTAATCCTTAAAACATTAGCGGAGGTCGTCATCAAGAGACAGTTCTTTCGTCCGAGGAATACTTTGGCTTTTCATTGGATTTTGTTTTTCATGTGGTGAGTTCCAAACCCTACGCACAACCGCATTGGATTCGCCTTCTCACCTTAGCTTGTCTCCAAACGGATGTTTGTTGGCTACCCAGGGAATACTTGGTCTAAGACCGGAAGTCGTGAGCTGCGTCCGCGTCTGTTTCTGACAACAACAATGTGCTTTGCCTCTTCCAAAATACCCGGATTTACACGTATGTTAAATAGCCAGCATTTGAGGGAAGTTTTTATTTTCCATTTAGTTAGAAGTAAAAGGCAACTGAAGCCCATCGAATGCTTGTGAAAGTTCATGATGAATCTGCCCATACCGATAAGTCATGCAGAAAGTGGTTTCGACGCTTCAAAAGTGGTGAGTTTAGTGACTAAGGCCAATCCAACGCTCTCCCCCAATTAGCTGTATCTGTCAAAGCCTACCTGGAAACGCTGAAATTGCTGATCTTACACCACCCGCCGTGTTCTCCACACCTTACTTCCACCGACTACTGGCTTTTTCCAAACGGTGGTCGCCGGTTTGAGTCTTGTGAAGATATCGAAAAGGAACTCAATCATTGGATAGAGGACAGAGAGTACTCATTTTTTAGAGTTGATATTCGAAAATTACCAGAAAATTGGGAAATAGTAGTAGCTTACGGCGGACAATAGTTTCGATAATGTATTTTTTCAATTTTTTTTTAATAAAAGGTATTTTTTAGAACAAAAAAGAAACGACTGAATTAATTTTTAGTCCAACATTACCCATAAGCTTTTGTTTTGCTTAAATTTTTTTTAACAATTTGATTTACTGCTGGGTTAATGCACCTTTTTTTTTGAAGTATTTTTGTGACTGTCACTTATGTATGTACATAGTGAATTGTGGAATTTTAATAATTAACTTTGAAATTCTGTTGTTTCGTTAACATTTCAATTATTGTTTATTACAAAATTTGTTACAAAATATTTATTTATTTATTTCTGTGTTTTTAGTGTATACGACGATAAATGCATTGTTTGTTAGTTTTCATTTTTATTATTATTTTTAGTTATTTTTTTTTTTGTTTTGTTTTTTTTAATGATTTTGTGCCACTTCATTGACAGCACTTCACTGATGATTTCTATATTTCAATTATTATCATTATATTCTATGTATGTAAATGTGTAGTTGTTGTGGAAATTTGCATTATTCTGCGTTGAGTGGGAGTGAGGCGTGGTAGTGGCAGTAACGGTAGCGACGACGGCGACGGCGGCGCCAAAGGCCATACTGACAATGTCATTTTGTACATTTTATTCATTTTATTTAGAAAATTTACGCAAACGCTTGTGAGTGGTTGGTTGTTGGAGAACTAAATAGCAACAATAATAATAACAACAACAATGACAATAATGATTGCTACAATCAACCGCAACAATGTTTCGCCGTTGACGGCTATGGACAGGATGACATAATTTCACCGCTGCATGGCATATGTTTGAGCTTTCGCTTGATGTAATCATATGTAAGTATGTATGTTTGTGTGTACGCTTGTATTGTATTTGGCTTTGTGTGTTTTTTCGCGCGTATGTGTGCGCCTATTTCGCACAAATGCTTTTCACTCAATATTATATTATTTTCTATTATTTTATATTAAAATTTAAATATTTTATTAAATTGATGTCTGCGGTGAAAATTATTTTAATTTTCAATAAAAATGCAAATACCATGATGATGTGCAGCGTCGAGCTTTAGTTCTACATATGTACAAATGTAGTATGTGTCTATGGCCATGTATGCATGTGTGTATGTGTGTCTGTGTGCATTATATTTCTATTTACATTATTTTTGGTGTTTATTTTTTTTTTTGTTTTTTTTCAACAACGCACTGAATTACTTTATTTGTAGAGCGAAAGAAAGCAAAAAAAAATTATATTTAAATATTTTGTAATCAACATATTTGAATTTGTTTGCGGCTCAGCGATGCGTAGAGCATAAAGGGAAGCAAAAACATATTTGTATGTATATATGTATGTATTTCAACAAAAAACTTCAACTGCCACTTACAACCCACGAAATGTGTACAGGAAGCATATTGCGCCCCACAGGAGACAGCATTTTTTGCCTTTGCTCCAATATATGTACATACATACATATGTATATTTACTTGCATGCATGTGTACATGTGTGCAAGAGTGTGTGTGTGTGCCTTGACCCGCCTTCGATGTCAATGATGTCAATAATGTGTCAATTGCAGTTAAGCACAAGGCAACTTGAGAGAGAGAGAGAGAGAAAGGAAAAAAATCACATAAAAAATGCTACAAACACAAACATAGAAAAAAACTGACACAAACATGTACACATGCAGCTGTTGAATAAAATATTTTACACATAAATGTTTTTTTCTATATAAAAATGCGCAAATGTGATTTTTACTGCCTTGGTTGGCAAAAAAAAATAAAAATAAAAATAAATAGGTATAAAAAAAATTTTTTATAAAAAATTCAAAATTATATTCACAAACACACACCCACACACATACGCGCTGTTAAAAAAGTAATTGCGTAAAGTATCAAGCAAAGCTGCAATTTGCATTATAAATTTCATGGCGCCACTTAAAAAATGTAAACAGACACACACTCATACAGTTACACATACATACACATAGAAATCCGCCTGATTTTAAGCTCACTCAAATGAACATATGTTTTACTTGCGGATTAGTAGTAGATTTTAAAAATTAATAGGATCACAAATGTTTCGTTAAATGCATACATACATACATACATAAGTACATATGTACATACATAAATTAAATTTTTTTTTTCATTAAAAAACATTACGTGCATTTTTTCATAAGCGCATATATTTTTTAACATTAATTCTTTTTCAATTTTTTTAATACTAATTTTTTGGCAACTTATTTGGAAAAAAAGCTACAGTTCAAAGCTTTAATTAACAACACAAATCCTGACATGTAACATAGTTATTAGCGCTTTAAAAACAAAATAAAATGTAGCATTATTTTGAATTTGATTTTCTTTGATTGAAACATGTTTTTAATAGCTTTGCTGGTACGTGCTTTTGTTCGCTAAAAATAATAATTTTTTCCAAAGGTATTGAAATATTTTATTTGCAAAAAAAAATTTTTAATTCACTAACTGTATTCTGCAACGCTTCGCAGTGGAACAACAAGTTGAATGTATGAAAAATTAAACATTAGAGACATCTTCTCAGTATAATTATGTTTATTCAAAAAAAAATTGTTGGTTCTGCCATCGGCCAAGTAAATAAGAACGTTATTTGTGGCGGTATTCTCTATTATAATGAGTGATCCAAGTACAGGGTACGCGAATCGTGTCAAGCTGTCATATTATTTTTTTTCAGTGTTCAGTATTGGAAAGACTTACGCCTAACAATGTTTACAAATCGTTCAACTTTATTACGCGCGCCTCAATCAATGAATTTTGTGCAGCGATGTGGCCCATTTCTGTCTGAAGTCCGTGATCTCGGCAACATTGGGTTTCAACAAGACAGCGCCACTTCCCATACATCGCATCTATCAATGAATTTATTGAGAGAACACTTTGGTGAGCAGATAATTTCACGGTTTAAGCCGGTCGATCGTATGACATCATACCATTATACCTTTTCCTGCATGGATATACAAAGTCCTTAAGTCGATGCGGACAATCACGCTTTGATTCAGGTCTTGGAGCAAAGCATTACGCGTGTCATTCACCAGTTACCAGTCGAAATGTTCGAACCAGCCATCAACAGTTAGATTCAACGAATGGACCACTTGACACGTAGCCGCGGCCAACATTTGAAAGAGATAATGTTCAAAAAACAAATTCCAAAGAATGTTCTTTCGAATGATAATAAACATTCCCCATTAAATTTAAATTTTCTGTGTTTTATTCTATAAAAAAATTAAGGAACCGCGAAATGGATCACAGTTTATTATGATGACTTTCCTATACATAGTTAAAATTACTTAGCAATATTTTTAACAATATGCCCTATCGCTTGATCAGCTATTTTCGTAAATGCTAACTAAGCGACAGATATTTCGAAATGATTTTATCACAAGATTAAGAGATATCGTACCATTCACCCTTAGATATTGGGTGTATGCATTAATTCGTAATTAGTTTCGAAAATTAAGACTTTATTGTGAAAAAATTGTTATACATTTAATGTTCAAAGTATCGCCCATCGGAAGCTACGATGTTTACCCATCTTTCTGGCAGTTTGTGGATCCCATACCAAAAGAACTTCTCCGGCTTGGAGGTCAAGAAAGAAGCGAGCCTGATACAATGTTCTGAAGTGAAGCATACTCCGGTGAGGGCATTATGTATTGATCTGAACAAGTGGTAATCGGAAGGTGCTATTTCTGGGCTATAAGGCGAGTGAGGTAGAACTTCCCACCCACAGTTTTCCAAATAGTTTTTAACTGGCCTTGCAACATGTTGCCGAGCATTGTCATGATGAAAAATTATTGATTCGTGTCTGGTCGCATATTCTGGTCGTTTTTCCGCGATGGCGAATCAGTTGTTTTCGATAGAGGTCCCCATTGATGGTCTGACCCAATTTCAATAGCTCATAATAGAGCACACCCTTGTGGTCCCACCAAATACATAGCTTAACCTTGGCACCATGGATATTTGGCTTTGCCGTGGATGTCGATGATTGGCCCGGCTTCACATACGATCTCTTGCGCTTTGAGTTATCATAATGAATCCATTTTTCATCGGCAGTGACAATCCAATGCAAAAATGACTTCTTTTGGTGGCGTTGAAGCAACATTTCCGACATGCAGAATCGACGTTCGACGTCTCTTGGCTTTAACTCATAAGGCACCCAATTTCCAAGCTTCTAGCTGAATTCTAATGAGTTTAATCGTCTGGAAACGGTTGCTTGATCAACTCCTAATACTTTTGCAAGTTCTTCTTGCGTCTGGCATGTATCTGCGTCAAGCAATGTCTACAATTCTTCGTCCTGAAATTTTTTTGGCTGTCCGTCGTCTTAGTCGAAATTGCCACTTTTAAACCGTGCAAACCACTTTTGGCACGTTCGTTCGGCTAAAGCATGGTCACCATAAACGTCCAGTAAAATATGATGGCTTTCGGTAGCACTTTTCTTCATGTTAAAGTAATGAAGAAGAACTCCCCGCAAAAACACCTTATCTGGTACAAATTTTGACATTTTCAAATGAATGAAACAAATGACATCTACTGAAAACGACGCGAAATGACAGTGCCTTTGAAATGAATATAGCCACAGATGAATACGACGCGAAATAATACTAGTAGAGCCCTCTCTTAGAAAACCGCACGAATTAATGCATACACCCAATACACCAATATTTCCAAGCTTTCTCCACCATCCGCGGTAGTTTCCTTGAGCGAGAGCGTAGTCCTCTCCAAAAAAATCAACATTTACCTTTTTACTAGCTCGCCGAAGAAGTAATGGCTAGCCGAAAATAATTTGAAATGACATTTGCTCTCAAATAGCTACATATGTAGCTGGCCTAACTTTGGATAAGGACAAGGAAACATTATTGCCAACATATACTGAATTCAACCTACCGATCATAGGCTGAGCTCCGAGGAAACTTAGACCCTGCGTGACAGGAAATGTCACTTATGTATGTATACAGCAATGCACTTATGCTCCCATTCAAAGATCTTAAATATATGCTTTATAAGCTTCGAAATCCTAACCACCTACCAGGCACATCGGTAGGGACGTACTTATTATACAAAACCACGGAGTGTGCCAAGATACACAGGCCCCAGAAGGTATTCCCTTCGTCTATGACAACATCGGAACGCAAACTCCAAACAACGGTTCTAGAATTTAAACATGGTAAGTCATGTCGCCTGTCGTAAGAGGCGACTAAAAGCCACAGACAAAACGACCATCACTTTCCATCCATCAAAAATCAATTAGGAGAATATTATTGTTATTACCACACTGAAGATCAGGGTTCGAGTTCTGGTACGACCAATATCCAAAATTACAAAAAAAAAAAATTTTTCTAATTGGGATCGTATTTCTGGTAGAAAATAAAAGCTCCTCGTCAAAAACCATCAGCCGTTTAGAGGCGGCTTAAGTATGAACTGTAGGTCCCACCACTTGTTGGAAAAACATCAAGACGCATACCACATATTGGTGAAGGAATTCAACCTCAGCGGTTATAAAGCGCTGACAATATTTATACCACAAAAACAACAGCTTCCTCGAGCAACCTGCTTAACCTCGACACATCTAAATTTCGGATTTTGTAAGAGGTTAAACTCCAGGCATCATGCTTCTACCCAATGTTCGTATTATATGCAAAGCGTCCCCGTCAATCAGCTCTTCGCATACCTTCACAAGCCAGAAAGGATTTTTTTTTAGACTGAAACTATCGAAACAGCGCTTTTCGTGGGCATGTCTGGCGGACTTTAATGACATTAACAAGCTGTACTTGTTTCTAAAACAAGTTTTAGCAAACCGATATGGTAAAAGCTACAACAAAAACATGCAAATTTTTGATGGATTCTTTGGAAGCAGCACGTTTTCTAGACCACCATCGCTGGAATTAGTTAATTTTGTTGTCCCTTAGCCGGGTTTAAAAAGACATTAGAACAAAAATCTTCAAATCATATTCTGCAGGTGAAGGTCTCATTTTTTTATGAACCAAATGTCCTGCTCAGTGAGATTATTCTATGAAAATTAGATTTTGGTGCACTGAAATATTTTTGGTTTTTTTTTTTAATTAAAAAATAATTAAAAAAAAATTGAAAATGTAGCTAATGCAAAAAAAAATTTCAAAAGCATGTCAAAATATTTAGAATTTCAATTTCCGGTGCTGGTGCTGCCTTCGGTGAAGTCTTCGTACGCGTTTACTCTCTCTCATTCGCGCAAATCTGTGTAAATCTTAGTGCATTAGTGGTATCAAATGGAATTAAATTGTATTTTCATTTTGCATTTCGACTTAATTATCAAAGGAACAACATGAACATTTATTTATTAAAAAAAAAAAACAAAAAACAGCAACAACAAACACGGTAAAGGAGGACCAGAGCACAGTAAGATTAATATTGCTTTGACTAAAAAGTGGAGCAATAACGTAAAGGTATACGAAGGGAACTCATTCATGAAATGCATTTGAATGAAAAATGTATGAATGGAAGAAGAAGAAGAAGAAATGAAAGAAAAAAAGAAATAACTACAAACAGAAGTGCATTAATTATGAAACAAAGGACGTATTGGTTAGAAGGAGAGCTGGCAAAAAGTGAAAAAAGCAAAAGCAAAAACAAAAGCAGCAACCAAAATGAAAATGAAATTGAAAGCAAGCAAAACAGAGGTTCCTTAGCTCGTTGAGGGATATACTCGTACATATGTATTCAGCTCAAACATATATCTAGGGTTTGGTTCAGTCGAAAAAGCAATGAAAGGATCTTGCTGCTGATAGGCCAAGTTGAAGGCTGCAACTGCATGAGAAGGTTGCCACTAAAATAACAACAACAATAGAAATCATTTTAAAAAAGTTTAGCACAGAAAGCCTACTAAGCAACGACCAAAAAAAAAATGGCTGGACAGACAGCCGAAATAGGATGCCATAAAATTCCTTGAAAAAAGTCGACAATGAAATGTTAAAAGCTCGAATGAGCAGTGGAAATATGGCTGTAGACGCGCTCTGCCATGTATATTCATAAACATATATTAGCTAGCTCTTGACTCTTTGTTCTTATTGTTGCTATTTTTCATATTTGCATTTATTAAAAATTAATCAAAATATTTTTTTCTGATTTGTGATTTCCTGCTGTGTCTGGCGATTTGTTGCGCTCAATTTGTTGTTGTTGTTGTTGTTGTTGTTGTTATTTGCTATTACTGTTGCTATTGCTGTTGCTATTGCTGTTGCTATTGCTGTTGCTGCTGCTGTTGCTTTTAGTGTTGTTGTTTTTGTTGTTGTTATTGTTGTTGTTGTTGTTGGTATTTCTGTATGCAATCATTCAAGAATTAACTTTTTCCACTTTTCTTACTCCTCAAACAAACGTTGCGCTGATGTTGTTGTGCCAGCACAGCATGTTGCAACATTTGTTTTAACATACAGACTTGTTGTTATTGCGTATTCTTGTGCGTTTTTTGTAGGCAACAATGTGTAGAAACACAAAAATTAACACACTCCATTCGGTAAATGTCTGTGAAGAGATGAGTTGAAGTTTGCAAAAAAAAAAAAAAAGATTTGCTGCGAAAAAGGATGCGCTGCTATCAACACCGACAGCGCACAGTGGCACGCTGCGCTTAAAAATGGGATCAAAAAACAAAAGTATACATGCTCAACTTCTTACAAAAAAGAAAGTCTTGTAAGTAAAAATCCATACCTGAACAAGCCACCAGCCAGTGAATGGTAAAACATCTACATGAATGAGTCAAAAGTAGGTGATGAAGTGAGCGTCAAGCTCCCAGAGTACTGCAATATCATCCAAGTTGAGGATTACGCTACCGAGAAAGCTGATGAAAAAGCTCGCAAGGCAGGAATATACATATACATGGATAGCCAAGCGGCATTTAAGGCCTCACATCTGATTGCGTCAGAAAATGTTCTTAGACACAGGGAAGCAGTAAGCAAGGCGGCTGAGAGTAAACGACTGCACACATACTGGGTTCAAAGTCACAAGGATATTATGGGTTACGAAATTACAATGAGATTGTGAAAAGTGACAGCTATCTTACTAGCATATCAGAACAAAATATGCAAAAGCCGGTAAAAAATAACTATACTGAAATTTCCGAGTGACTGGGAAGCCAGTTCAGAGGGAGGTGGAACGCATTAACCAGATATAACCCACCAAGATCATGTGCAACAGCAGCGAGCCACAACCTACTAACATTCCATGCAAGCATATTGGGCATTATTAGTAGTTACACATGTAGTAAGTACACGAAGGAAGAATAATGAATAAGACGTTAGAACACGCCCTCTATTGCTGTCCAGCCTTAGCTAAAACTCATCTTAGATATGCCGGAGCTTCGTAGTTCAAAAGACTAGAGGTAACTTCAAAATTAAATATTAATCGCAATAAAACGAACCTACATCTGGCACTACAAAATACTATCGTGCCTACGTAAGGCGAATCATGTAACCTAACCTAAAACCACACGAGTATATGAATTCAGCACTGTGTTAATAATATGATAAAGCCTTGATAATTGTGGTCGATCTTAGTACAGGAACATAGGATTAAATCTTTCATATAAGTATACAACTTTTTAACAGGAACGAATGATATTTATTTAATTTATTTATTTTTTTTTGTTCGAATAAAAATATAACTAAGAAAAATTCGTTGATAGATTTATTCACAAAGAAAATTTTAAATTATTACATAATTATTATTTATTATAACTTTTTTTAACAATTTTTTAACGATTTTTTTATCAAAAATATTTATTATTCTTCCACTTAATTTTTTTGATTATAATTTCTATAGAATTTTTGTTGTAGGTATATCATAACACAAGTGCCAATAAGTCCCGAGGTTAACAAAAAATGGTTATTTTTTTGTTCCAATACCGATTGATTTATTAAATTAATCTCCCTCAAGAGTCTAACAATCATTCTAGTGACCCCGTATCATTTCAAGCGAAATTTCTAGCCGGTGAGTATTACCAGTAGCCGTGGTAGGCAAGTCGAGTGAATTTGGTCCCAATTCAAATTTAAATTCATCTAGTTTTTCCATTGTTTTGGCTTACTTGTGATACGGAGCGTTTTCTTGCTGAAAAAAAATATTTTTCTTTGCAATTTCTTTCCAACAAACGATATTTGTTCAATATTCACTATTGATGGTATTTCCCTACTCAAGATAATATTTCCCAAATATCAAGACCACACATTACCTACCCATTTACCACTTGCTATCCACTAAAAAGACGATCGCTTTTCATTCCGGAGTAAAGTGTTGGGTTCATGTCATATATCGGCTCAAAAATTTCGATTTTTCACTTTTAAATATGGTGGAATTTTTATGTTTTCTACGCTTATCGCTAAAAAAAAATAAACCGTTATTCAACGAAGTGAATACAGAATCGAATTCGCTGCAGAGGGTCTTAATAAATATGTGACGATTCGTGGGTTTATTGCTATGGTATAAAATAAAAAACTCAATTATTCCAGTTGAAAAGCTCAGGTGAGGTCAGATCAAAGAGAGCTCAAACCAAAGGGAGCTTATACCAGCTCAGATTAGAGAAAACAGTTTTCTCCCGTTATCATGGCGTAGTTTACAAAGGGTTTTTGTCAAAAATTTTAATAGTGAATAAGAAGTATTTTTTTATTCTAAATTTTCAGCAAATTTGATCCTCTACGACTTAGGCGACTAAATCTATGAAAAGTTGGGATTTTGCGACAATTTAGGAGAGGAAAACTTTATCCCTGCAAAAGCTCATAGATATATGTATATACAAAAACTTGATATCAGAACTTGTACGTTGAAGGAAACAAAATACAAATTGATGAAAAAAATAAAAAAAAAATAAGAAACATGAAAACTCACCAAATTGTTTGAACACACCTCGACCACGCGCAATAAAATATAAAAATGTATATATGTATGTGTTTTTATTTCTGCCGGTCCGATGCTTTCTGTTTATATTATACTCTGGATATGAGTATCGAAAACAGACCATTGAAAGTGAGCTGTTCCTCTAAGTTTTTACTTTTCCTGAAAATATTAATCATTTTCTTGACACTGTGCAATACGTCAATGGAACGACGACTTACAAAAGTTTGTGGATTTGAAAGTGATAGTGTAAGCAAATGTGGTGTGTGGGAAAGCGATCTTTTTTTTTTTTTTTTTTTGAATAAAATCTTAAATATTTAGCTCACACTAGCCAACAAAATATATTTTGTTTGAAAATTTATATCAAATTTTTAATTTATTAAGTCCAAGCCAAGCAATAATATATATCGAAAACCTACACTCAGGAAAATCTTATGGCTTGACTTAAAATAAAAAGTTATTCGTGAAGATTTGGCTTTCAGCAGGTTCTTTAGAAGTCTCCAACAATAAACTGCTAGCATTCCTGAACTTCATTTCCCTTGATAACGCCGATGCCTTGATGGAACCTCTAACCTTGTTCGTCACTCTCAGCACCCAAAAAATGTCGGTAAGGAATCGAAATGAGAGTCCAGCATTTGTATCTTTATTGACATATCGCCCCCAAAGCTTTATAAGAAATGATAGGTTCATTTTTGAATTTTTTATAAATTTCTGATTTATGGCCTCCCAGAACGTTTTGGACACTTCCAGGCAAGTTTTTCCTGATCATTCAATGTTCCTTCAAAGGTCTTAGCCTTTATCAGTTGTCGTATTTGTGGATCTACAAATATTCTTACTTTAATAAATATTTGACCTACTAAGTTCCGGAGTTGGACAAATTCATCACTAGAATCCGAGTTTTCTGATCGTTTGATGGTTTTGCACAGGCTGGGTGACATTATGTAGGATGTGTTTTTGGGCCAAGTCAAATTTGGATAGTGTGTTTGGGCTTGGTTGAAATATCATTTCTTTGAGTCAAACAAAAATAAGAGTGACTTAAATTATCCTTTCTTTCCGTCCAAATCATTGGTATAACAAAGACTTATGTGTTAATGCTTAACCGCTTTTATTCTTAAGAAAAAAGGTCACTATATTTGTACATACTCGTATAGGTTTATCGATTTACTAGTTTTAAAAGTATTGGGCTTTAATTTGATATCTGGCAGACTTAACTATAAAACTAAACATGTTTCGTTATAAATAATTAAAAGTCAGACAAAAATTTCTATAACCTACTACAAAAATAGTGATTCAAACGTGACCACTTTTCATGCTTTAAGAGGAGATTTACCATATATGCGCCATAATCGTCCCACTATTCCAGCTATTGGAAAAATTTTAAAGAAATATGAAGAGACTGGATACAGATGTTATATGGCTTGTACATCATCATCTTGCTCGTTCCAGCTCAAATGTTGCTACTGTAATGAAAGTATAAGCGAAGGCCCGACTTAGGTCTGACGTATTTTGCACTTTTACTTACACCCGCCCCAATATAAAGCCCAGCTCACAGTACGTCTGAAATCAGCTGAAACTTTCACAATGTCGTACGCACGTCGATTGAATGCCTGAACAACAAGCAGTGGACGGCAATTATTCGAACAACATTTTCTACAGCGACGAGGTATCTTTTTCATTCGGTTGGTAAGTAGAATTGTTCCATTGTGGGGTTCCGAGAAATCCCAAGTAACTGAAGAGAGGCCATTCAACCCAAAAAAATCTTACAACTTGATATGGTATTTGTGTGTCTTTTTGTTGTTGTTGTTGTTATTGTTGTTGCTATTGTTGTTGTTGTTTATGATGATGATGATGATGATGATGATGATGATGTTTGTTGTTGTTGTTGTTGTTGTTGTTGCTGTTGTTTTTGTTGTTTTTGATATTGTTGTTGTTGTTGTTGTTGCTGTTGTTGTTATTGTTGTTATTGTTGTTGTTGTTGTTGTTGTTGTAACCGTAAAAATATTCCCAAAGTAGTTAGTGACATCCTTAGCCGGCTAAAAATCCGGGTCGTTCCGGTAGTCGAGTCTTTGACTGTTGCGAGAACTATTGGATTTTAGACCCCTCTTACGACAGACATGCCTTACCGTGGGTAAAGTTTTGAACTCCTAACCTGCAGGGGAAATGTGGTCCTTGGCCCGGAGGTGCGATTGGATTTTAATTCTTGGCATTGTCAGTTGGCCATCGTTGGACTTTTTTCTGGAGTTACGCGAAAGACCGTATTTAAGGGGGTAACCTTTAACGCTTGGGCACTTGAAAAAGCCAACATTCGTCGAGTTATTGTTGAGATATTGCCCAATAAGTGCAAAAAAGTGGTTCAAAATTACCTTAAACGTATAAAAGTTTGCAAGACGCAATGAAAGTTACAGTGTTTCACATTTGGCTTCACAAACTTTATAATAAAACAGGAGTTTCATGAAAATTATTATACTGAAATATTAATTTTGTTTTCAAAACCACAAAATGGATAACCCTTGTAATACGTACTTAAACCAGAGGTGATTAGGCTTTCCATAATTAACTTGCCTCAAAGGAATTTCAGCCAAAAATTTTCCACTTGGACTCATCAAACGTTGAACTAAAATTCTTAAAACTAATATTTACTGCATTTTGGACCAAATTTAAAAAAATTCTAATCACACAATTTCACTGCCAACACATCAAATTCACAACAACATTGCGACGATTTATTTTCATTCATCAAAATAATAATGCAAATACGAAATATTTCCACTACAAAGACAAATGTTGGCTCATTTTTTAAAGCGCATAAAATCGTTGATCACCAAAGATGACAACAATAACAACAGCGAATAGCAAAAACAACCAGAAACCAACATACGAGTATACAAAAGAGGTAGCAACAGACATTAATGGCAATAAGTACAAAAACAACAGTTAATAAACGAACAAGCGCAGACTAGATGGATAGATGGAGTCAGTGGATGGAACGATTAAAATCTGGGCAAAATGCAATGAATGAGATGAGGAAAGTAATAAACGTACGAAAGGAGAACGAATGAGTTTTGGTAGTGAAAAATATGGGAGCAGTCATTGAAGCAAATCCATCAGCATCATAACTTCAGTCAGTAAATGTGTACAAACATACATACGAATATACACGGCTACGTATGGAAGACAATCCTCATGTGACTGATGCTGATGATTTGAAGGCGAATGCTGCTCATAAACACTTCGCATAGTGGTAGTCAGCGTCGATGATGGAGCGCAGCGGTCTCATCTATTGTGGTTGGATATTAATGCTGAATGCTTAGCGAGTAAAGACGGAACTTGTAGATTCATCCAAATACATAGTTACAACTAAGTATTGATTCATAACTATTACAAGCTTTCATATGGGGGCAAGCCGTTGAGTGGTGCACCAAAAACAAGAAGAAGAAGAAGAGACCTAAACGCAATATATGTATGTCTTCAATTTACACTAGCAATAATCCTATTGCTGAGGGACATGGGGAGTATTAGCATATGCGGACGATCTGCTGGCTGCGTCAAACCTTATGTGATATCATACAGGGCGCACGAAAAGTAGAAAATTGGACTAATCATGCCTAGGGTACAAAACACTGAACTTGTTCTCTTCACTAGGAAATATAAGACTCCAAAGTTACTAGCTCCTGTGATCTCAGGAACGAGGCTGCATATGACTAAGTCTGCAAACTACATGGGACCTTTTGGTTAAAAAACTAGGCTGGTCACCAAAACTCAGGGGAACGGAGGCGAAAAGCATATATTGGTTTCTATACGTACAAAAGAGCCATTGGACGGAAATGAGGCATGCGACCAAAGGTAGTGCATAGGCTTTACATTGCGGTGGTTAGACCTACATGTCTCTACGGAATAGTGATCTGGTGGTCAGAGTTTGAGAAGAAATCAACTACTTGTAAACTCCATAGAGTGCGGGGGATATCATATGTATTAGTGGGGGACTGAGGACTACAACTGCGGAGGCTATGAACGTCCCCTTAGATCAACTGACATAATGGGGATGCGAAATGTAGCTCGCGCTGGGATAAGACTACAGAAGATTTCATCTACTACATAGATACCACAAACAAGTTCATAACTTTCACTTTGACTGAGTTTCAAAGCTTGCGAATAATTTCCAGATAGAGACCAATGGGACAGAGGTGTTCCAACATATGTAGACTCGTTCCATTTTTATATTAAAAACCCTGGGCATGCGCTGCGCTCCACTTTCGAGCTCATCATAGGAGAGTCATTCGTCGCAGCTGCTAACTCAAGGTGAATGGATGCAATGTTATTAGGGTAATGTAGCCGACATGGAACAAGAGAAAGGCGGAGAGAGCTTATCTCACTAAAAAAAGGAGTTTTCGATGATGCTGATGGCTCTTCTTACGAGGCATCTTCTTTTAGTTAGACTCACAGAGAGGCTGGGTGTACTATCAAATTATTTCTGCACCCAGTTATAGAGACCTTAAGGCACTTTCTTTACGAATGCTCCGCACTTAGAAGGAATAAGCTGATGCCTCTAGGGGCTGCATCCATCGGAGACTTAAACAAAATAGCACCGCGGTGGCGGCTGAATGGTATAATCAGTGGTATCGCAATGGGCTCGTTTGGTATTGTAAGTGTGCTGATGCATAGCAGCAACTTCAACCTAACCTAACTTAACTTATTGTTGGTTTATTTAAGAAGATTAACAGCAATGCGCTGTCGTTTCAGAACAAATATTCTAATCATTGTAGACCTATAAGTATTTGAACATAAGCATAAACATACATATCTCTTTAGCAAACTATAGTAAATTGTGTGCAAACATAAAATATGTCATATAAACCTTGTAAACTTAAAATATTTTTCAACATAAATTATGACCAGACATAAATTATGTTCAGAGATAAATTATGTTCTGACATAAATTATGTTCTGGCATAAAATATGTAAAAAAATATGGTGAAAAATTTAATGTAATCAAAGAAATTAGTTTGGGCTAACTAATTTTAATTATTGTTCAGAAAATAATTAGAACGAAACCTACATATACATAGTTGCCAGACATATGTATGTATGTATGCATCTGTGAATATAATGAAATGTTTGTAGAGCGAAAAAAACAGGAAATGCAGTCATGCATACAATATATTTAGACAAAAAATTTAGTCTTTCATGTCTAGACATAAAATATATCCCAACATAAAGTATGTCTAGACATAAAACATAAATTTTTGTTAAGTATAAAATATTTGTATTAATTAAATTTGTTGAAAATCTTTTTTATTCCTTTTTTAATTGCTTCAAAAGTTGTTTATAAGTGTGTCACCCTGTTTAAATTTTTATTTAGTTTTCCTTTCATTCATTGATATTTACTTAGAGATAAGTGTGATCAATTTTTTCCCCCAATGAAAAAAAAAATTGTACTTTACATTCTAGTTTTAATTTTTTCTTTTGCTGCAACTTTGTCAACTAAGCCTGCCTTGCTACTCTCCTGCTATCAGAGTGATCTTGAAAACTTTTGTGCCTACACATTTTTTCGTATTTATAATGCAATAATGTTTGATATTGATGATAGTTATTTAGATGATGATATGTATGTCATTATGTGTGGTAATTGGATTTGGTGACGATTTCCGTTTTAGTGTGAGATTTTATTTGTGGAAAATGACGCTGGAAAATTATGTGTTTTTTTAACAATCAGGACTATTTGTAAAGTGAATTTTGAGATACATGGTATACCATTATTCACCTCGGGGACTTGAAGGAAATCTATCTTCCGCAACTTCACAATCGATTTTTATTTAGATGGTAATCCGGATGCTTAATGGGCATCTAAAGAACGGTGGTCGCATTAGCAGAGTAACTTTGCGGTGGATCATTAGTTCGAATTTAGAATTATTTTTTCTAATTGCGGCTGCCATTAGGTAGGATATTCTATTATTGACATGATATCAGAGCTTTTCATAAAAATTCATTCTAGGCGTTGTATCTTGTTCCGTATCTGTGGTATTCAGTGTGTCCCATATGCATAGGATTACCTTCAGAGAAAACTTTTATCTCGAAAAGCCGACTCATCGAATGTTGTCCATGCTTCTGAAGCCAAAAAATTAGGACGGAAATGATGAGCGACCTGCTGAGTTTGGTCTTTGTTCGTCGAGAGAGCACTTTACGTTTCAGAGACTTGCATTGACCGATGCGATTGTAGAGGCCAATGATATTATATGTATCTATATTAGCATGCCCCAGCCGTTTTACTTAGGCATGCTCTACTCAATGACCTGAATGACTGACGGATCAACCCAGAGCCTGAACCACTGATCATAGTGACCTACAAATTGGAGGGTGTATTCTGTGTAGAACGTATGCCCCCGTTAAAGAAGTGGAACTGGGACCGATTTATACGACAAACTCGTATTTATTGTTTGATTTACCTAAAATTTGGTACAGAGGTAGCTTCCGGCCTAAAATACCATTGGGAACAGTTACGACAGAATTTCCTTCGCAGGAGTGGTGTCAGGCGATGAATGCTCTATAACAAATGAACAAAGAAATACGGCGCTGAAGACGTTTTTATTTGCACTAAACGTTTGTCTTTGACAGTTTTTCGATTGATTGACTCAGTACGTTATGACCGCTCGTCAAAGATGGGCACCAGCAAAGGGAAAATTCGCTAAATTTTAAAATTTTTCTTCGATCAAGGCGAAAAAACAATTAATTTAGTTTATGGACCCGATACTGTAAACGAATGTGTAACACAAAAGTGGTTTGCTAGGTTCCGTTCCGGTAATTTCGATGTCAATGATGTCCCACGGGTCGGGAGGCCTGTCTTTTGAAAATTACCATAAAATCATGGAAATAGTGGAAACAGACCGTCACGTGAGCACTTATTTAATTGCTGAGGAACTAAAGATAAGCCAGAAAACCGTTTGGAACCATTTGCATAACATTGGATTCAAAAAGAAGCTAGGTGTTTGGGTACAAGACGAAGTAACGCAAAAAAAGGTGGCCAAGCCAGGATTGACGGCCAGGAAGGTTTTGCTGTCATCCAGAAGAGGCCATCTTTGATCAACAGAGGCCGACTTGTGTTCCATCAGGACAACGCCAGCACACACATGTCTTTGGTGATGCGCTAGAAGCTCCAGGAGCTCGGATTGGGAGGTCTTAATGCACCCACCTTATAGTCCGGACCTGGCACCAAGTGATTACTATCTTTTCCTGTCCATGGCGAACCCGCTTAATGGTGAGAAGTTGGCCTCAGGAGAGGCCTGTGAAGATTAGCTCTCCGAGTTTGTTGCCAATAAGGACGCAGCCTTCTACGAGAGGGGTATCATGAAGTTGGCATCTCGTTGGCCACAAGTTTAAGAACAAAACGGCTCATATTTGATTTAAATCGGACACAAAGTTATCATATTTTTAAAAATTAATAAAAAAAAACCGAACGAACTTTTTACTAGACCTAATAATAAAAATTTTTCACATAATAATTTAAGCTATAAATTGAATATCTTAAAAAATCGACTTAAAACTTTATTAACTGCATTTTTTAATACCACGCGGATGAATTTCTTCTACAATAGTACAAGGTGACCAATTCCAAAAAAAAAGTATTATCTCATTGAAACAAAATTTATAATAAAAACTACCGTACCGTATTAATGAGCAGGAAGTTCTTCCCAGGCGCTTTCGTCTGCCTCCAAAAAAAAAAAGGACGGACGTAACCGTATGGCAGGTTGCAGAAGTCAAGTAGGTTGGCCAGCGCTTTTACGCCCACAATAACATTTAAAGTTTTTTAAGGATCCACATTCGTAAATGTATTGTATATACATATGTACACACCTACATACTTAAGCGATTTGGGTAACTAAACGTTGATAAGAAGCAGAAATGTACTGAACTCTTTTTTAGTTTTTTTTTTTTGCATTCAAAAAGTAGTGTTCACACGCTGCGCTGACCAAAACGCCTACTTAAGGCAAGCGAAAAATTCACACGCCAAAAATAAGGAAAGAGTTGAAAATAATATTAGCAAAGGAAAGGAAGTAGAGAGGTGTGTTTATGTGTGTGTTTGTTTTTATAGCAAAAAAAAAGATTCCACAGCAGTCAGCAGTTTCTTTCCTGAGCACTAAAATCATCCAAAATCAATGAAGTAAGCGAACAGACCTATGTATGTATGGTATGTAAGTACATTTCTAAAACTCCAACAGAAGAATTTCTATGAATGAAACTTTCATAATTTTCAAATGTTGTCTTAAGCAATTGGAATTTAATGAGTTGCAATAAATGAGGCAATCGACAGCAGCAAAATTATTATTAGAGGCAACTCATTCGCCTACAGCAACTCGGCATTTCTCTCGATGTAATCATATACGAGTATACACTCGTATTTACCGCTACGCCGATTGCTTGACTTTGTTGGCTTTTTCAGCTGTTGTACGAAATGAAATTATTATATCATTATTTTATGCAAAATATGTATGTACATATGTATGTATACGACGACTAAGTACAGTAGCGGCAGCTGGCGATAGCAGTAGCTACACGCCTGACGCAACCTTTGACTGCAATTGCTTGCCACTTTGACAGGCCGACAACTTTGCCAAACGCCGCCATTTTGATAGCAAAAAAAGTTGTAGGACAAGTTGAGTGAAGTGAAAAGTTGAAAAAGTTTGGCAAAGTGTGTGCGCAACCGCCTGGAAAAATACGCAAGTTCATGATCTCAATTTTTATAGCACTTTTTTTGAGGTTTTTTTGCTCAGTTTTTTTCTTCAACCTCAAAGCTTTCTTACAAAGAGAAGTTCAAATTAACGCCGGAAGTTCTTTACTCGATTTCGCAGGCTCATTCACTTATTTGCTTCGCATTTATGGTACTTGAGCATTTTAGTTTTCATATTTGGTAAATTTTAACGCGTCGCGTACTCACTTGAGTTATGTGAGGTGGCGTACACGGAATTGTGGTGAAGAGAACACTGTGAGAAAATTGGTCTTGTGATCTCTCAATAATTTTGTCAGTTTTCACCACTTTTTCATTAGTCTAAAATTCTAATGAGTTTTCTATAACCTCGTTCTTGTTGAAAAAAAAGTTAAATCTTTCACCCGGCACTCGAAGTGTAACCAACTACGGACCGCTCGCGCAGCTGACTCACGGGCATCAGCTGTCTGTAAGTTAGTTAAATGACAGTTGAGAGCGCACGAAAGCATTTTGCCGAGCGTGAAAGCGAATAAAACAAATCAGACTTGAGAGAGCGCAGGAGTTGCTTCACTTAGCCGAAAGTGATCAATTTCCGAACATTGATTTTCTAACGAGAAAATTTTTACAGGTGAGCAATCCGTAAACTCTCACAACGATATAATATACTTGATCGATCGTTCATACAAGAATTTGAGTCATCGATTGGCCACCAGGAGGCAACACCCGCAATAGATAATGCTTTGAACCGTTTCGTGAATCGTTTTTATCGAGCCTGTCTTCGAGGTAAAAGCGCAATATTATCTGAAAAGTATCTGAAGGTTGCTTTGTATCCGTGGCATTCAAACATTTCGGTAGCAGACCACGGACGTTCCAACAGGACTCGGCACCGGCTCATAAAGCTCGAGTGAAATGCCTGAAAAAGAACGTTTCGAACTTCATAACGTTCACACAATGGCTCTCAAATTCACCATACGCAAATCTGAGGAATTATTCTCTTTGGGACATTTTGAAGAGCAAGGTCCGTGCTAAAGGATACACCACTCTCGAGGCGCGAAAGAAAGCCGTTGTCCGCGTGTGAACCAAAAATACCTGCAAGTCACATTCGGGCAGCTTGCGATTCGTTTTTGGGCCGTCTCAAGGCTCTGGTCAAGGCAAAAGGTGGTCATATCAAGCCAAAGTAAATTTTTTCCGAATTTTATATTATTTCCACACATTTTGTACTTTGAACTGATTGAAAGTAATTTTCCAAACTGAATTTGTGGCCATTTGAATTGTTTACACTTCGAGTGCTGCTGGACCCTGTACCCTTATCATGTTATCAGGAAGTGTTTTCTTTTATTTATTGGGAATACTGCAACAGAGCTCTAGACCCGGGAGTGATTTTACTCGAATCCGTAAGAGAAATTTTGAGACCAAAGATTCAACTCGTTCTGGTCGCCAAGTAACTCATAAAGCCGATGAAACTTTGCAACTAGTGGAGCAAGAAGACCAAAATGCGAGTTGTCTGGAGATAGCGGAAGGATTAGGCATCGCTCACGTGACTGTTTGGAAGCGTTTGTCGGGAACGACTCGGATATTTATCCGGCCCACAATATTCTCCGGAAATCAATTCGGTGAACATTTTTCGGTTACAACAACAACAACAACAACAACAACAACAACAACAACAGAAGAAAGAAAAGGTATTGTGTTTCATCATGACAAGACTACATATATCTTTGAAAGCCAGGAAAAAAATTGACGAAGTTTCGCTGGGAAGTTTTGATAGAGCCACATAGCAGTCTGGGCCATGCACTATCTGACCATCTGATCGGATTATGCGTCGAAGCAGATATTCCTCGTGCTTTCGGACGCTACGGTTTCACCTGTCGTGAACAGTTCTTCGGCGGACTAAGCTCACCCTCTTATGATTTCCCCACAAGCTAACTCGGTAAGGGCATAGTATTATTTTAAGAATAATCTCTCGAGTAATAAAAAACAGAGGGTTTCGGGTTCGAATTCTCCCGGGGACAACACACAAAATTTGTTTTTTTTTTTTAATCCACTTAGCAGGGAATGATAACCGCGGCTTGAAACTTTAGGTCACTTCATTTGTTGAAAGAGTAACAGGCTAATCGTTTGAGGAGAAACTCGGTGGAAAATCGCTACAGCGTTATCGAAGCATTGTATATATGTACATATACCTATGTACATAGCCTTATGTGGCAGTTGTCGTTTTATGAGCACTCAGATTGGAACTTCTATTATTAGTATATAGGAAATAATTTTTTTAAAAACCTTCAGATAAGAAACCACGCGTTTCAAGGCCGACATCCCCTCGTAGCCGCACCTTTGGTGAACATACGCGGAAAAGAGACTTCAGTGAACTCATAAGCCGGGTATATATGTACATAACAGTGGCTCGACTAAAGTTCCCCCTCTTTTAGTTGTGACTGAAGATTTTACACCGATTGGTTACCGCATCACACTGTAGGGTTGCTCATGCTACCAGAATTCGGGACGAAGACGCAAGACGTGGGAATTAGGTATGATCTCGCCGCAACATTTACTGCATAGCCACAAGCAGAACTATTAAAACAATTTATAATTTTGTGCTAATCTCACATTTCCTTGGTCTCATCCTTACTTATAGAGACTCAGTACAACACCTTATATCAAAAACAAATAGAGAATCTCAAAGAGAACAAACTTTTGTACTTCTTTTGGTACTTTCTGCCAGTGGAAAACGCCGAGAGGACAGAACGAGCAGACGAAAACATTGGAGCCGCTTCTTAAAATAAAGCGGGTGTTTTTAGACTTGTGGTTTTCAAAGAGGCAATACTTTTTTCGGGGTTGCGCCATTTCATATTGAAAATACTTACTCCGGAACATCTTTCGCAAATCGGTCAATATCATTGCCGAGCAGAGTCGGAAAGCCGGGAAACCATGGGTCGGTTTCGCACCTCATTTTCTCTAGAGGATGATGCGCGTCCTCAAAGATGAGTTCATCCACCATTGGAAGAGAACCTTATTTGCGGGCTTACAAATTTCAACTCGTGTAAAAATTGACGACCACTGATTCTGATTTTTACAAGAAAATTTTACTTCAAAGTTGAAGTTGAAGGTTGAAGCTCTCGTTTGATTGAATGGATGCGATAATATACATGATTATTGCATTGGGAGTGATAATAATCCACAAGCCATTGCTGAGACGCTATAAAATCCTTCAAAAATTACTGTGTGTTCATAGGTATTCGCAATCTTCTCCTCTTTTCGCTGTTTGACGCCAGTTGGAAACACCAAGTGAGACCATGTCACTCTCCACCTGATCTTTCCTACGGAGTGGAGGTTTTCCTCTTTCACCGGCGGGTACTGCATCGAAAACTTTCAATACTGGAGCATTATTATCCATCCACCACCTGATCTAGCCAGCGTAGCCGCTAATTTTACCTGTTGACCTACACGGGGTTAGATTGCCGCAGGGAGCACCCCAGCAGGCACCTCATTGACGTTGAACCTCCACCTAGGCACATCAGAAAGGGAGTACTTGACTTGAAGAGCACCATCCAGCAACACGTGCAACAACCGCTGGACAGGACGACGTACCGACAAGCACTGAACGACCACCTATAGCAGACAACGAGCTCGAGCTGCCTCGAGAAACCCGCGTGCACAACTTAGATCTGGATATTGTAGCATGTTAAGCTCCTACTTATCCAGACTCCCCTACCCTCCTCTCCCTTTGGTCCAATCCCGTCGAAACAGCACGTTTCCTGGACCTCCCTTTAGATGACCTCGGCTACTTAGATTGACAAAGCCTGCCCTGAGCGGTTTTAGCCAGCCGCTACAACAACAACAGCGTAGCCGCTGTTTTTTGATTCGCTGAACTATGTTAATGTCACCGTATAGCTCGTACAACTCATCGTTCCATCGGTTGCGGTATTCAACGTCGCCAACTCGTAGAGGACCATAAATCGTTCGCAAAACTTTTCTCTCGAAGACTCCTAGAGCCGACTCATCAGATATTGATATCGTCCACGCTTTTGCGCTATATAGTAGGACGGATATGATGAGCGACTTACAGAGTTTGGGTTTCGTTTTCGTTCGCCGAGAGAGGACTTTCCTTAAAATATTTACGGGGGTCGTCATCAAAAGAGGGGTCTCTCGTCCGAGGCTGTTTTACATTTTTCATTGGATTTTGTTTTTCATGTGGTGGATCCCAAATCCTACGCACAACTGCATGGGATTCGCCTTCACACTTTAGCTCGCCTCCAAAAGGATGTTTGTTGGCTACCCAAGGGATACGTGGTCTAAGACCGGAAGTCGTGAGCTGCTTGAACCATATGCAAAAGAATCGTTTCTGGTCAAAAACTTTCCTCATTTGCGTGAACTTCTACACACGGCCCCCTCCCTCCTACATGTCATAAAACCAAGAAAGTAATCAATTTAATGAAGAAAACTTTTGGTAAGTTCATTATCTCGCGCCGTGGGCTCTCGGTTGGAATTTATTTGAGCCAACCACAGCGGTCTCTTGCCCGAAATAGTTTTTCAGGTAAAGTAAGGACTCACCACACCCACTAGAACTTCATAATAAAGCCAAACTCTTGGCCGTAACATAACATTAAATGCTTTTTATTTCTCCACATGTCTAAAATAGACACCCTTTATAAAAGATTTGAAAGGAATTAAAATCCTGGCACGGTAACAAACAAAAATCCTACCAATCAAGTCTAGATCTCAAGTATCTAGATGAAATTAACTGTCTCTATGGCTCGATGTCGTCTAGTTAGGTAACCGGTACAACCACGAAAGCTTTGACCCTCAACTAAGAGTCTCTACTAACTTATTCTTTTGTCAAGTCAGCACCACGCACTCTGTTCTTCTGTTGAAATTTCTCAGTGTACTCTCCATACGCACATAACACGCCCCCTCCACTAGCAAGCAGAGTGAACCTACTAGTCTTCATTATCATTTAATACTACATAGAAGGAGAAGAAGAAGAAGACGAAGAATGGAAGAAAAGGGCGCACGCACTTAAAAAAAAACGCATAACATATGTACAAATTAAAAAAAATGAGAAAAAAAAATTTAAATAAAATGGAGGGTGACCAAAATCCGCCGCAAGGTAAGCAACCAGAAGGAACTTGAATGTAAAAAAAAGTGAAAAATTGGAAGAAAAAAAAAGGTTCAAACCCCCACAGGAAGTGTAGACGGTGGTTGCATTACGATGCCTGTGTTGTTGGAGTTGAAGGCTAAAAATATAAAAATCTGTATGTAAATTCAAATTCCGCAACGAACTTTAACATTTTTTGACAGTTTGCGTATAAATCTTGAAATGTTTTAATTTGTTCGCGAATCGATTACGGTGTGTGTGTGTGTGTGTGTGTGCATGTCGTGAGACTTTGCAACGCATTCATTCAACGATTGGTGGTTCTTACCACGCGTAGATGCCACAGTCTTACCACCACGGCAAAGTCAAATGGAAGTGGCGACGCAAAGACTCAAAGACTCAGAGACGCTGGCGACTGGAGACTGCAATGTGTTGTTGCTTGTTTCTTGTTGTTATTGTTGTTACTCAGCTAGCACCTCTAACCTCCAACTCACCGTCATACTTTCTTAGTTGGTTTACGCTTTTTTGTTTTTGTTACTGTTGTTGTTGCCACGCATAGTCATTTGTTTGGTTTGTTTGCAAAAAAATTTCGCCAGGCATTTTGCTTTGTATGATTTATGAATGACATTTCAACTTTTTTTCGAAACATTTTTTTTTTTTTTTTTTTTAGTTTTGCTTTAAAAGAGCTTTCTGCGCTTGCAAATGTTGAGTGTTTAAATTTAAATAGCTGAAAACAGAAAAGTAAATATAAATACAATATTAAAAAAATCTATGAGCGTGGCGAAATTCGTCAATTCCTCCAGTGGAACCCCGATCTCTACACTTTGATACCAACAAACACGCCCTACTTTCTTTCTTTAAGTTGAACAAAGAACGGTAGCGAGTGGTTCTGGTAGTGAATCTAGACAAGACGAAATGTTTTCTGTCACCAAGCGCGCTCCGGTCTTGACTCCCACTAGATCTATCACAGTTTGAAGTCGTATTAAATTTCATCTATCTAAGAATCAGCAGAAACACCAACTAAAATATCAGTTTGTAATCCAATACCTCTTTGGCTTATCGGGCAGCGGTGAAGTTAATTTTTCTAATTGTGGTCGCCACTCACAGGGAATGTCAACACCTCCGAGTGTATTTCTGAAATCAAATAATCGCGGGTCCTCGTCAATTTTGGACTTCACCAGAGCTACAGTGACGTCATCAGTGGAAGATTTTGATCGACTTTCTCGCGGCTCGTTCTCTACGGAAATATGTCCGGTCTGGAATCTTCGGAACCACTTAGAAATAGTTGTTGTTGTTGTTGTTGTTGTTGTTGTTGTTGTTGTAACTGCAAAAATATTCCCCAAAGTAGTTTTTGGGTAATGTTGCGGGGGTGACAGTCCTTGGCCGGATAAAAATATCCGGGTCGTTCCGGTATAAAAACCCGACTGTCGCGGAAACTATTGGATTTCAGTCGCCTCTTACGACAAGCATGCCTTACCGCGGGTAAATTCTTGAGCCCGTAATCCGAAGAGGTCGCTTAGAAATATGCAATTTGGCATTCACTGAATATTTGTATTGGCTATAAATCACACCGAAACCCGAAGAGAATCACATGGCGGATTTTTATTTGCGTTGGTTGGTAAATTTCTTCTGACCCATACTCAGCTATCTTGCATTTACTCGTCTCCATTTAGGCCGATCGTTTTAAAATTTGAAAGAAAGACTAATAAAATAATTGCAAACGATTTGGTATTTTTAGATTTTCGTATAGCCAAACTGCAGCCCTCAAAGCTGCTTACTCAATACGAAGGAGTCTCAATTCGTGTAATGTGGCCAGAACAATGTGGTATGCATGGCATGAAAGAAGGTCACGTGAACTTATCTAAAATTACTGGTCTCTTACAGGGCATGTTCTATTGGGCGGGCGCGGAGTTAGGTTTGGCGTACCATCTAACGACAGACAAACAGAGAATCCCGAAGCCTTAAAGCACTTCCTTTGGGGAAGTAGTTTGAAGTCTCTATGAGTGACAACCTTTGATATGCCGACTGATCAGTTTTGCAAACTCCACACATTGGTTTGACTAGCGGTTGAGGGTCATTAAAATCACCAGTGGTATCGGCTGGTAGACTAAGTGAGCTAATGACCCCAACCACTTCAACCTTTGTACCTAAACTAAAACAACGTACACTTATTTCCTTAGAAAATGTGGGCAATTGAAAAGTAATGTCCTTTCTCGAAGATCATAGGCGAAACCCCTACTTCATGGAGTGTCTACGTAAACTGCAAGCAACAGTGCTCCGATTGATTTCTACAGAGAGTAAGGTGAAGCCTCCAAATCCATCGGTCCCGAGGAAACCGAGGGGGCCAAGGGAAGCGAAATTTCTCACCAATATCCTCAATCTGTCTCTTTGCCTAATACTCGACTTGTGGAAAAAAAGTAGAGTATTCCCGCTAACCAGTCAACAAAGGAGAATCACATCGAAGGAAAGCCGCTATCTCTCCGACCTTTCCCACTTATACACTGCAGGACAACTACAAGCACAGTCAGCAAAATCCTCAGCTACCCTCTTCATCATTCTGAAGACGAAAGTCAATGACGTCATAATTCCGACTATAAACAACCCAAAGATACCAGAAGTCATATTCGACAGTCTACACTCCTTAACTCCTACCACCAAATTACACAGCTGTAGCAAAATCCTCAAATCGCGAGTCTCCAGAACTTGGAAAAAAGAACAAAAAAACGTTGAAGGATGTTAATGATGAACTACCACGTAGACACACTTGGATGGGTGTAGTTGGCTGGCGAACCCCATTCTATGCCGCATACCAGAACCGCTGTACAGTACGAGCTGTTGTCATATCACACATAGAGAGTCCGTCCACCCACTCATAGCAGTCAAATGTCTATTGAGCCTACCCTTTAGAAATCATATGCAAAAACTAGTTTAGGTGAAATCGGTTGTAGGCAGAGCCATGCACAGGGCGTACCGGGAGTACCTTTGTGAATGGTCAGCCTTTAGGCGATTACGATAAAAGAGTTTATCAAATGATGTTGGTATACAAAGTGGCAGAATCCCTCTTGCCAACAGGTCCTACTTTGGACTGAGTAGGCAATCGGAAAGTAAATTCCTCTCTCTACAGGCAAACACCAAACTCTACAAGTCTCTCATCGTTCTCGTGCTGCTATAGGTGCAGAAGCGTAGACGTTGTCAATGAAGAAGAAGATAAATAATTTGGTATCAGTTTATAACATTTTAATTGTTTATTGCATCTTGCTGCTTGTATTGCGCAATATTTTTTGTTGCAGAGCAAAATCCAAGGAGTCAATTATTTCAGCAAGGTTTTCTAGTTGCATTCAGCGTTTGTTTATCCAAGTCTAAAACCAAATGCAAAAGACTGGTGTGTCTTTGCTAGCTCTGATGGTGACATCAACCGACTTTTCTTTACTTAAAGCAATGCTAAATTTAATATAAACCTGTTATTTTGAAGTTGTTTGAAATTGAGATATAGATGCCGCTGAGAGCGCACAGTAGTGGCTAAAATATGTGATGAAAAAAAACCAAAATTATTTTCTATGGAAGGCAATATATTTATGTACAGCATATAGCTCTCTTACAATTTGCTTTAATTTTCTTTCTCAACATGTATAAATATTACTGGTTGTTTCTCATGACAATACTACAATTACTGTAACTCAGTTGTTAGCATATATATATACATAAATACATAAATACACAGATTCCCCTTCCAGTTCAATATTCGCACGTAAAACAGGAAAAATAAATTTGCAAAAAGTCAATTTTAGTTAATTACAAAATTGTTCTAATTTTAACTTTGGGCAGCACAAAAGCAAATATTTGATGAGCTAACCGTTGCTGAACAGCATAAAAGCGCCAGCGATTAGCGGGATAAAGTTGAAAGACCTTCAAATTAATTATGTAGCGGGAAAGGTGAATAATTCAAATAAATTAGAAAATTATTATAGGAAAATTACAAAAATAAATTGTAATCATTAAAGAATATATTGAAGAATAGAAATAAAATAGAATTTGATTTTTTTTTTCGAAATCGGGTTTTTGGTCTCCTTGGTGAAATTATAGGAAAAGGTTTAAAAATAATAAAAATGTTATTGGATGTGGTTAGCAATGCGTACTGCCATTTGGAAGGCTAGGGTTCGAGTCCTGATTTGACCAACATCCAAAAACTATAGAAAATTAATTTAAATAAAAATTTACTTTAATTTTTCTAATTACTCTCGCCTCCTCACAGGAAATGTCAACCCCTCCGAGTACACTACTGACATGAAACAAAAAGCACCTCATAAAAATCCAACAACCTTTCGAAAGCGGCTTAGTATAAACTGATTTGAACAGCTAAGTCGATTGACTTTTCCGCGGTCCTCGGCCATGGAGACAATTGCAATGCTATGCCCGACGGAATGCGTTAGAACTAACCATTGTACTTGAAATTTCTGAAATATTTGTCTAAGAGGATTTTACAACTTTCCATACTTGATTGGCCGAAGACAAGTTTGGATAGTTTGGTTTCGAAAATGGCTAATACATAGGCTGTTGTTTAACCCAACAGAAATCTCGTACATTTTACACAGCATTTATGTGGAACCCAAGATTTATCCTAATTCCTCACAGGAAATCCAAAATAGTCTAAATAGCACCTTTTACAGGACTGTATCCCTTTTATGAAATTTTCCATCAGCAAATCGCAAAGTGACTACTGTATGCCCTCAATAGCTTTACGAATTCCATCTCTGAGGTCTTGAATCGATGTTGATCTTATCTTTCACTTGGCCTCAAAGGAAGAAATCGCAAGGTGTTAAAGTTATCTGTGGCCTCTTCGAGAGATAACGTGGTCCTTAAACTTTTCAAAGATCGATGGATGTTGTCTTGTTGAAAGTAAACGTTGTCCAGATCAAACCCATTTTCAAAAAAAGTAAGGACGAATCACTCCGCCGAACCATAAGCAACAGTTTAACAACAAATTTTGGGTTTTCTGAGCCCCAGATGTGACAGATGTTTACTCATAGAAATTCCGGATCATTTTCATACATTTCAAGGACCCAATTAGCAAAGACACGGCGTTATTGATGACCGGTCGGCTTGAGTTCTTGTGTGAACTGCACTTTATAAGCCTTAAGACCCAAGTCTTCATGCAAACTGCGGTGTAATGACATTTGTGGAATGCCAAAATTTGGGTCTTATTCGACACTTTGGACTACATAAGGAATATTCTTAGTTGTTATCGAGCTTCTTCAGATCACTAAAATAAAACCTCTTATTGGGAAACCCTTTATATAATTGTCGCTTTGTAACCGCTGAAGCGATTTTCCGCCGAGCCCCTCTTTCGGTGTGGTGTGATGTTTTTCCAACAAATGAAAGTACCTACAGCTTATACTAAGCCGCCTCTGAACGACTGATGGATTTTTAGGAGAAGCTTTTATGTCATCGTAGTAATACAATCGGAGGGTTCGACATGCCCTGTGAGCAGCTCGATACTCGTTCATTGCTCAACTGTTCAAATGATAAATTTTTCAAATTTCAATTTTGTTTGTCAAAATCTCATTAGTATTTCAATGAGTTTTTCACTGCTCGAAAAAGCTCGAATTGTTCGAATAAAATCTTGAGCTCCACTAGAAACTCGAACGTACACGATTTTCAAATTTTCCTAATTTTTTAACAGACCTCGTACAGTCATTAACTAAAGCAATTCTCAGCATGATTCCGAAACTAAAATTTATATTTTATTTATTATATTATATCATATTATTATTTTTGTTAATTAATGTAATAATTAAAATAAATCCCTTCACTATTGTAAATAATTTTAATAGTTGTTAATACATTTTAAATTTCACAGATGCGCTTCATTTCATGTACAATATTTCAAAATTCTAATCTAAACGGTCGTCAATTCATTCTAATCGCCGCTCAACTCAAAATTATTATGCTCACTATTCAGCAATAAACTCTCTCACGCTCATATTAACGAAGGCTGATTGTGATTATTTATATTTAGTATATTTTGTGTGCTTTTTCCAATTTTCTCTTTACATGCTGTTTCTATATTTTTACAAATTTTAATTTGTAGTACTCGCCCTCTCATTGAGCTAGAAACTAGAGAGCCCTTATATGTATTTCGCTTTTTTAAATGAACGCCAACAGTTACGTTGTCATAACAGCGCTGTTGAGCGCGTTAAAATTGAATGACAATTTCCCACTGTCAGCAAATAGGTAAGCAACAATTTTTTTATTGAAAGAATTTTTTTTGCTTTCTTTTTTTCATTTATTTACCTTTCAACCTTCTCTATATTCTTGTTGACTTATTGCGCTTACGCTTGCTGAATTGACCAAAAATACTGTTCATCCACTGCTACCGCTTGCTGCCAATACCGCATACAAAGTGCGCATAGAATATGCAGAGAAGGTAAAAACAACAAAGAGAGGAGAGAGTATTAAACAGCAAACAAACTTCGCAACAGCAGTGAGCATAAAGCGCTTATAAACAATAGAGAAAATCGTAAAAAGAAAACACATTAACACCAACAACAAAAACTTGCAAGTTTCCACACACTGCCTTCGCACCTGCCCCAACGGCTGCGCTTGGGCCGCTACGCTTGTTTGACTGATCGCTTTGCACTGTTTTCGTGCACCTTCTTTACTCTGGTTTGTTGTCTTCTTTGCGATATATTCTGATGGTTTGATTTGCATTATACTACACCTTCTTCCACCCATTCGACCGCTTTCATCAAAACACACACACACACACACCCGCACACACACTACACCTTACTGCTTGACTTCGCAGCACGAAGTATTTGAGAGTTCGTATCTTAAGTCTTTGGTTTGCCAAAGTTCAGTTTCTTCGTGTTCGTCGCCAGCATTGGTTGTGTTTAGCGGATAAAAGTGATTGCTACTATTGTTTTCATGCATATATGTATATGTACATACCTATATATTTACATTGGATGTGTATAAACAAATACAAATTCTAACTGTGTTGCAAATAAAGTGAAATCCAACAACGGCAAAAGATCGTGTCTAAACGTGTTTATGCTGCAATTTTACCGAGTGATTATTTTTTTTGTCAAATGTAACGTTTAAATACATATGTACAATGTGTATATTCACCACTTTAAGATATTTACTTGAAATTCTAATAACAAAACGAAACGAAGTGCTCAACGAATGATATTTCCATTGAGTTTAAAAAGTAAGTGTGCAAAAACAAAATTGATGGCTGCGTATATGTATGTGTGTATGCGTGTGTGGGCATTTGCTGTGAAAGTGCAAATAAAAGTTGTTAAACTTGAAAGAAAATAACAAAAAAAAAAAAAATAGTAATTGAATGCGTTAAAAGCACTTTTTCTTTAATATAATATTATTCTAAGTGAAATTTTGTTTGTGGCCCTGCAGAAAAAGAAGAGAAGAAGAAGAAAAATTTGCATAAAATTATTGAATGTGTTTGAGAATGAAATAAACTCGGCGTTAGAAGCATTAATGTTTTTTGCGCCCAATAACAAAAATAAATACATATGTTTTGACAGAGAGTGGGCCATGCTATGTTTATTTTTTTTTTTTTTTTAGAAAAAGTCAAAAAAAAAATTCATCATTTGATATAATTTTCCTATAAAAATGGCCTATGGACAAAAATTAAAAAAAAACCTTAAATGAAAATATATAGAACTAGCTGTATTCAAATTATATATATAATACCTTAAATAATTCAAATCAAAATTATATATTAAAATCTATGCATATATATGGTATATGTATATATACAATACAAAAACGGAAATTCATAAATATTTCAATTCAAAAGAAATTATTAAAAAAAATTGCATATACAAAAATCGAAGTTTATATAAGATACATTTATTGATATATAAAAACTAAAATATGCCGCGGCTGCCATTCGGAAGGCTAGGGTTAAAGTCCAGGTGTCATACTAACATCCTAACAGTTATAGAAAATTAATTTATATAATATAAAATATTAAACTAAAATTTCTAATTGCGTTGACTCCTCGGCAGGAAATGTCACTTCTTCTTTACACCTTATTTTCACAAGAAACGCCATATAAATAATATTAACTCCGAATGTTCGAATACTTTTTTTACGTAATAAATGTTTTTACTTCTTGTGGAAACTTTTAAAAGTTCCATTGAAAAAAAAAACAGAAAGACTAAAAAATAAGTATTAAAATTCCATTGAAAAAACAAAACAGAAAGACTAAAAAATAAGTATTAAAAAAACATCTAAAACAGATAAACTAAAATAATTAAATAAAAAAATTCTTTTAGAATTAACACGAATTTTTTACCGTATTTATTACAAAAAATCGTTTTTTTTTTGCCATAAAAATAAATTAAAAGTCAACTTGTGCTTATTAATTTAATAAATTTAGCTCAAAATTATTAAAAAAATGTCTAAATTAAATCAAAACCAACTTTGAAATGCAAACATTATTCATTAATAAATATAATTAAATGTATTGAAGTCAAGCGTTGATATATAAAATACAGTTATCGATATATGTAGAAAAAAACTTAAAAAAGATCCAGAAATAAATTGAAATTTCAATTAAAAAAAATACTTATAAATCAATATTTCCAGCAACTTTTTTAAATATTTTTCCATTTGCTTTTTTTATTTAAAAATAAATAGTATTAGTTGACTATTTTATTTTGAAAATTATTCACGTAAATTTTCATCCAAAAAAAGAAATAATAATCCAGAACTTAAATTGAAAAATTAAAATTTTAAATAAATTTTAAAATAAAAACCTTTCAAATGGTTTCATTTCTTTATTCTCTTACGCTGGGAAATTTCAAATTTTCATAAATTCAATAAAAAGAAAATACTATAACACAACTATTTCTCTTTTTCTCCATTCCATTTGACCTCGAAAAGCGCGTTTTCCACGAAACAGTTTTAATCGTTCAAATTTAAGCCAATTTTACGCTTGGCATTACGTTTTTATAAAACGCACATGCTGTAAAGATACATACATACGTATGTATATGCATACGTACAGAGAATTGAAAAAAGCTGGCCTTAACAATTTATCAACTGCTGTTATTATTGTTATTGTTTGGAATATTTTTCACATAAAAAAAATAAAACATACAAAAATCTGTTTTTTTTTTTTTGCTTTACATTTTTCACTTTATTTTGCCGTTTTTGCATTTACTTTTTGCTTCGCTTAACAAAGCTAGTCAAATGGTGTGCTAAAATCGGTTACAAAAATTAAACACTATCCACAATAACAGCAGAAATATGAACAAAATATATACATACCAATATATAATAACATACAAATTTATGTACATATTTATTTATTAAGAATATAAACAAAAATGCTGCCGTCATCGTCGGACAATTTAAAACCATAGTCAACAGTCAATATAACCATTAATTAAAGAATAATAGAACGGCATAGAGAAGCTATTAAACTGGCGAGAAAACACTAAAAATTTGTAATAAAATTCTATATGTGTGTGGTATCTAATATTTGGATAATAATTGAGAAGAGAAACATTTGTTTTTTTTTTTTGGAATAACTAATTATGATTTTATAAAAGCATTGTAAAATTTAAGAATAATCGTAAAAATAATTTAATTTTGATGATCACTAAAGCAAAACATTTTTTATCTCCAATCGTACATCTTATTTAATTTCTTATTCACTCTACTTAAATTTACCTATTTTATAAAAAAAAAAAATTTATATTTCAATTTAGTTTTTTTTAAGTTTTTCATTTTATTTTATTTTATTTTATTTTATTTTATTTTATTTTATTTTATTTTATATTATTTTATTTTATTTTATTTTATTTTATATTATTTTATTTTATTTTATTTTATTTTATTTTATTTTAATTTAATATAATTTTATTTTTTTCATTTTATTTTCTATTAATTTATTTTATTTTATTTTATGTTATTTCTTTATTATATATTAATCTGTTTGTATTTTATTTATTTTAATTTTTTATTATATTATATTTTATTTGATTTAATTCTATTTTATTTTACTTTATATCAATATTTTTTTTGTTTTAATAATTTTTATTTATTTTTTTCTATTATTTTTTAATTGTTTCATTTAATATTATTTTATTTTTATGGTTCTAAGATATTTTATTTTACTCTACTTTATTTAATTTAATTTATTTTTTTTTTGCATTTTATTTTTTATAAATAATTGTATATAATTTTCTTTTTTTATCCATTTTCTTTATTAAATATTAATTTATTTTTATTTATTTAGCTATTATTTAGCTTCTATCTTATTTCTTTTTGTTTTATTTTACTTTATTTCACTTCACTTTATTTAATAAAATTTAGTTTTATCTTTTTTATTTTATTTTATTTATTATTATTATTCTTTTTATTTTATTTCTTTAAATTTTTTTTATTAATTTGTATTATTTAATTATTTTTATTTATTTTGTGTTATTTTACTTTATTATATTTTATTTTATTTTTTCATTTTATTTATTATTATTATTATTTTTTATTTTATTTTTTTTTTTTCGTTTTATTATTTTTTCATTTTATTTTATTATATTTAATTTATTTTATTTAATTTTTATTTGTTTTGTTTAATTTTATTTAATTTATTTTATTTTGTTTTATTTTATTTTAGTTTCCTTTATTTTACTGAATTTTATTATTTTTTTATTATTTTATTCTATTTATTTAGTTTATATAGTACTATATATAAAGCAACGTCCTCCACTTCTCTACGAACCTAACAAAATTTGACTTTCGCGAAAATGACAACATAAGCTATGGCTCAAAAACCACCAAGTGTCAACTGTCTGGCCTTCTCAACGCCATCAAACAATAATAGTATTTTTTATACTTTATTTTAATTTATCATTGCGTGCACTTAACACAATCTACAACTGCGGCTAGCACAACTACAAGAGAAAACTTCGGAAAAAATAATAAAAAAATAAGAACAACAACATAAAATCAGCAAGTGCGGCGCACAGAGTTCATTTCAGGCATTGAAAGAGAAAAAATAATTAAAACCAAAGCTGCTTGCTGCCACATTGTCGATAGTTCCGCTAAGTGAACGCATAGCGTCTCACTCACCTTCACCTGCGACCCACAATCGCTACCAACAGTCATCGCCGGCAGTATAAGCCCCTCTTGTTGGCTGTGGTGAGCTACCAAATACTCAGCTAACAACGGGACGCAGAAACCGCATGAGCTGCCACACAGTGCTGCCGCTGCAAACCATAGAAAATCAGTCAGCCAGTGAGACGTGAAAAACAGAACGAAAAATGAGCAAAAACAAAAGCATTCCACTGTTCCGCTTTACAATTCCTTCTTATCTTACATTTCTACATAACTTTTTACTTATTTGCTGTTACTTTTCTTCTTCTTTCCTTTTACTTCTGTGTTGTCTTCTTCTTCTTCTTGTACTTCTGAACATTGCCATCTCCGGTTACATTGCGCGCTTTTGACGGGTTTCTTTGGCCAAGTCAGTAAGCTGTGGTGCTTTCTTCTTGCTCTTATTCTCGCTTCTTCCTCCTCCATGTCCATTGCTTCAATGACTGCACCTTCCTCAAGCCACAAGTGCTTCAGCATTTGTTTGTACGCGCATATGTACGTGTGTTTCTGCGCTTTTGTGAATATATATGAACTGTAAGGTGCAGTGAAAATTAGTGAAGAATCAGAAAAAGAAAAATGAAGAAACAATAACAAATACCGCTAAGCGCAAAGTGAGTGCCACTTAATCGCCGGCAGTGAAGAAAGCGCCTTTCGAAATCATTGATGGGAAATAAGAACTAAGGAAAATTAATTTATATACATACATATTTATATATGTACAAATGTATATACAAATTAATGTGAAAAGCAGAAAAGATATTAATTGATGATTTTCTCTCTTCTAGCAACAATAATAACAGTAACTAGTTTTAAATGAAAATTCTTGTACAAAAAAAAATATATAAACTTACCTACAATATAAACCTACATACAAAAGCATTGAAAATAAATAATCATAAACCAGTTATACGTAAAAGTGTTCAAATAGAAAACGAAAACAACAAAAAGAAAATTTTCAAAATCTACAAAAATTCTACAGCATCACAAAAACAGCTAAACAACAACTTCTCTACGTTTTCAGACATCCACCATTCGTTGCAGGTGAGTTACAATTTATCTCACTCGGCAAGAAAAGCCGCTTAAGTTTTCATCTTTAATACATACATACAAATATATGTAGAGAAATTCGTAAATATCCCACTGAGCATTTGGGTTTGGGTTTTATTTAAGATCATGTCAAGAACTAGACTACTTATGTCTCCAAACAAGTTCTCAACAGTAACTCAACTTTTTCTCAACAGTATCTCAAGTTTTTCTCAATAGTATCTCAATAGTATCTCAATAGTATCCCAATAGTAGCTCAATTATGCATGACATTTTTTTATTTCTTCGCATGATTATTATCATGTTTCATAAACTCAATCCAAAATACTGCAAATTACCTGGGAATCATTATAAATAAAAATATTAAGCTAGTCGCAGAACTAGGAAGAACTGATGTACCACAGTCATGCTCATAGATTTAGAAAGTTTCCTCTGCCAGAAAGAACGGGATACTGCACAACTGCCACTGGCCTCCCGAAGGTTTACAATGTAGTGCATACTTAGCACATTTTTATACGTTTTAAACTAGATAAGGGTCTACCCAAGGAACCTGGTATTTTAAAGTTTTTACGTTTACCGGAGTACCTGGGTAGCATTTTTCAAGCGAAACTGGCAGTCATAAATTAGACCGTCCATTGCCTACTTTGAATATGGTTTACTGCAAACTCTTTTTGGATGGCTAGGCATCGCTAAAGTCCCTGGAAACTGTAACTTTCAAATCGAAAATAATAAATAAGTGTTACAGATCTCTTAACATGGTGGCAAAACAGTTCTCTCTAAAGCTGTTATGGATACCAGGTCGCAATAATATATCGGGGAATAAAATATGTGACAAGCTTTTCATTTCCCATTCGCTATCATGGAAAAGAATGGAAAGAGTGTTCTCCACTCGTAAGCACACTAGAAAGGGGTTATTCATCTTAGATGGTACCTTATGAACGAATATCAATAGTTGGCAGTGTGACCAGAATAATGTGGCTAAAATGAGATAAAAGAAGGTCATGAGAGCTTATATCGCTAAAACGGAAATAGATATCTTTAATCCTTAGGGGTCATCGCAGACATGCAGAGAGGCTGTGCACCATGAAAGGACTTATGCAGAAGCTGTAGATAGGAGGAAGAACTTAAACAGGCGTGTACGTTATCCAAACACCATCCAAAGCTGATCAAAATATCGTGAGACTCGAGTAATACTGGCGTCATTAAGATTAGGATACTGTAGTCGACTCAACTTCTACTCATGCTGACTTGAACCCGACATACCTTACACACGTACTGCCTGCAATGAGTGCCCGCACTGGCACCTCTCTCTCTCTGGTTCGCACTCGTCGAATCAGCTTGTTTTCTGAGCGTCTCTTTAGATGACCTAGACGACAAAAGACTAATTTTTGCCAACACTTAGACAAGGTTGAGATAGCCGCTAGTAGAACAATAACAATATTCTCTGCCGTACATAGAAAATATATTTTTTTATAAATATCTATAATTGGCGCTTTGTAACCGCTTAAGCGATTTTCGGCCGAGCTCCTCCTCCAATTTGTGGTTTTGCGTCTTGATGTTTTTCCAACAAATGGAGGGACCTACAGTTTATACTAAGCCGCCTCCGAACGGCTGATGGTTTTTTATGAGGAGCTTTATTTCATGTCCGAAATACACTCGTAGGGGTGGACATTCCCATCCGAGGGGCGACCGCAATTAGAAAATTTAACTTAATTTTTTATTTAAATTAATTTTCCGTAACTTTTGAATGTTGGTGGCACCGGGATATGAACCCGCGCCTTCCGAATGTCAGTAAGCAATGCTAACCACTCGGCTACCGCGGCCGCCAAATAAATATATGTATATTAAAAATAGGACAACCGAAATCAGACCTAATTAGTTAACTAGTTAAACGTGCTGCACGTGCTGTTTAAGTGCACTGGCCCGTCATGATGCCTATGTTATTCCAGTGAAGGGGATTCCTCTTCCCTCTTTCTAAATTCGCAAACCACTTGGTGTGTTTTATGAAGTTCAGGAGACTAATGGTACCTTCAGATATAAGCTCCGCAAAATAATCGACCAAGAAATTTCCGAAAAAATGCTAACGAACCACTCTCAGAGCAAGGCAGTGACAGAGGTAATATGTCATCGATTTCTTCTCATCTATATCCGCCAGTTGGTTCAAAAGTCGTTTGACAAGCAGCTCATCCTTCTATCCTTTTAAGGAGTAAATACTTAGTTCTATTTACCTCGATTTGTCTGGTGACATTACATGTGGTTCCACCATGCCTTCTGCTGTTGGGCCTTCAAGTGAGGGCTTACCTTAACAGTTTCTTTGCGCAGGAAAAAGGTATGCACTGAGACTTAGAGGTGTCAAAAAAAAGGAATTATTCAAAAGTAAATTTTTTTTTTTTTTTGAAATACCAACTTCTTGAAGGGTTGCAAAACCAATTCTCACTGCTTATTGGGTAGATATGTAATCTGAGTCTCTTATATATATATTCTTCAATGTCCGCTATCTTCACACGTATGCTCAAATTAAATCTTTTATGACAACAAAAAAAAAAAAAGAGCGACAAATAAACCCCAAACAGGAAGTTACACGCTGAGGCGATTAAGAACGAAAGAAAGAATTCAATAAATTGTGTTACAATTGGAAGATTGGCGTGATGGTTGGACTTCAAATTGCTAGTTATTTTTTTTTTGGTTTTTTTTTTTGTATATAAATTTTTAGTTTACTGTATTTTTTTAGCTGCTGTGATTATTTCCTACAACGTTCAATGACATCAACCAAATAGTTGACCGCTCTGAGTTCAATAGAAGTTTTTTCAATGTTAGATTGTTCAACCTTGTGGGCAGAGGTTATGAGTGCGCACGTACGAGTTTGTGGGTTTGGCATAAATTAGAGGTTTATATACAGAATTTTTTTTATAGTTCGTATTTGAAAGGTTTAAAAAATTTTTAATACCAAAAAATATCTAGTGCTACTAAAGTGTCTTCAAGATTTTTGGGGATTATTATAAGGAGATTAACTTTTTATTTACAAGAAGAAAATCGGGAGAACATTGCTACACATTTCATTACAATCAATTATTCTGCTGCACAATCAAAGACTTTGATATTTAAATGTGCCGTCGATAAATTAGCCGAATCATATAAACTGCACCACCATCAAGCGCTACACACATACCCACATATATGTATGCATATACCACCGTCCGACAGCCACAACGCTGAATCATTAAATCTTATGAAATATTCACACATCGCCTGGCAGCCACCATTGATCCTAAGTCGTCAACATTAAAGCGCATGTTGAAGCTGTTATGCCAACCCTTAGGCGCTCATGCATATCCTAACCGTCGCTCGATGCCAACTTTACTCTGCCAATTTGCCATAAATTTGTGTAGCGATCAATTTTCTTATCTGACATAGCGTTGCGCTCACTAAATTAGCGCAACTGGACGTTTGCAGCAGACAAAGTACGCACAGGTGGCGGTCAGCCAAAGAAGATGCCTTTTTATAGGAACTCAACTGCCGCCTGCGTGCATGACTAGAACGGAAAGTAGAAGTAATTAGAAGGAAGGAATGGGCTTAAGAGCTATGTATGGCACATGGCAGTGTCTAGCAACAAAGCGCTAGGCGTGGTGGTTCATTCCAGACTACATTGATGGTCGATCACACAAGAAGCAAAAAGTGAGCACGATAGTATATGCCAGTACCCAGGTTGCTGAGTTTTATTCAGTAGTGTACATAAATTTTATTTAACCGATTATAATTCTGATATAAAGGAAGAAGAGTCAGTAGAATGAAAATACAATATTAAGCTAAAGCGTAAATTTGAGGTTAGAGTTGGTAGTTGCCTATAAAAAATGCATTTCAGCACCAAATACTTAACATAAGGGTAGGAATTTATATGACTTCACCATCTAGATTGAAGAGTTTTGCTAGTAAAAGGCTTTTCTTTTTATTCGGTACTTATTTAACATGTGTTTTTCTTAAGTGAATCGAAAATTTATTTTTTTTAACAAGATTCAATTGAATTCTAGAAAATAATTAATGGGGGTAAAAATAATTCGGTTTGTTTTTGGGTTAAAAAAGTGTTTTATCTTCCTTGAAGTGACTACTTTTTCGAATCTCTCTGGTAACATTAGAATGTCATCTCTAAAAAATGAGTACTCTCTGCTTTGGATTTCATTGAGTACCTCAATAGATCCGAAACGGTGACCCTCCAACATCGTTTGGCATCCGTCAAAAAAGCCAGTAGTCAGAAGGACCAAAGGGGAATACGGTATTTAGTGTAAGACCTATTATACTTCAGGTAGTTTTCGGTTACAGCCCTATGGGGCCGAGGGCTGTCATGTTTCTAACTGGTCAGGACGCTCTAAGTATTTGACGCTAAACTCACCATTTTTAATCCGTCGAAACCACACTCTGCATAACTTATCGCTGGGCGCAAGGTTACCATTAATTTCCACAAGTATTCGATAGGCTTCAGACGCACTTTTCTTCCATTTAAAAGAGAAAATCAAAAAGAAGCACGAATCAGAAATAGAGGCTAATGCCCACTTCTTATTGACAGGTGTGAAACCTTTCCCATAAAATAGGTAATCGGGTTCCAGATGGAGCCATCTTTTGAGAACGGACCGAATTAATTTGTATCCCTCGGATCGGCTACTGATGGAGCTTTTTTTGTTTTGTAGTAAATTTTATGTACCTTAAATCCTTCAAAGACCGTACTGGAATTCTTCACCAGAAAGTACTAGCCATCTGCTTTTAAACCACACTTACTCAAAGGCGCCGAGATCGGTCGTTTCAGTGGTTGGCCTCCACACTCATTACAGGTGCCCTGCTCTCAAGCCCTTGAAAATCTGCTAAATCACCTCCCGGCAGACCTATACGGGAAACTCCATGCGAACTCCAACGCCATAGGACTAAATGCAACTCAGCCATGAAGGAACCGCATAAGACAGGCGCAAAGACTAAACTCTACATCACTCTCGGAAGATGTGGATTACACCACTTCCGCTTTCTACTTCGATAATGATTACTCAACAAAAATTCCAGAGAAACGAATGGGAAAATACAGCAATTCTGGATCATATATCCGAAGCCATCTTCACCGACTCTAAGCAAGATCCCATTAGATGACATCGCAACTTAGATTGATTAAGCCTGTCCTAAGTGGAGTTAGTGAACTGCTACTCACAGCAACATCAACAACTCCAAGCAATATGGCATAGTAGGCTGTAAAATTTACTCTAAACATCTTGCTATAGAATTAAGTAATATAATTTCCAACCACTGCAGCGTATTCCAAGCAGAACTAACCACGATAACGAAAGCCCTTTCATGGTAGCTCATTTCTAATGAGTTAGCTCAACTTAATACAATATATTTTGACAGCGAGGCAATCACAGGGTGATCTTAAACAAACTCTCGACTGTATGTGAAACGTCGGTGATTTGGATCCCTGGTCATAGGTTCATTCTAGGGAACTGCGGAGCCTCGGCAAAGTGTCTGCAAAGGCTAGCTTTCGCCAGGACGGCTAACAGCAATGTAATAGGCAAATCTGATCATTAATTGAGGTAAACAGAATTAAATCTTTACTCCTTCTAAGCCGGACCTCAATAAGCATAACAACCGACATAAAAACCGACCACTGTCTTATGGGGTGTCATGTTAGAAGGTTTGGCTGATTTCCAAACTACTTCTGCTGCAGCTGCTGGGATATAGATGAGGGGAAATCTGTCACTGCCTAGCTCTCAGTGCGGCCCGTTATCGTTTTCTTGGAAATTTCTGCTTTCTTTGCCTTGCAGAGCTTGCATCTGTAGGCATCATTAATCTCCTGAATTAAAAAAAAAAACACATAAAGTGGTTTGAGTATTTGGAATGGTATAAGGAATATCCTAAAAAGGACCAAAATAGGTATCATAACGGGTCAGTAGGCGTGAATGCGCTTGATTAGAGTTCCGTGATTATTTTCTCAATGATCTTTTCCAAGATTTGTCGCTCCATGATGAATTTTCCAGGTCTAATGCCATACTGATAAGCTTCAATCAATTTGCTGTAAGCGATATCGAGGTGGCTTCTCCTACGGTAATTAGCGCAGATTGAGGGGTCTCACTTTTTGTGGATTGAGCAGTGCAAAAATTGGTTACAATCATCGGATATGCATTCATCCGACCATATTCTGCAAAGAAGCTGACGCATGCTACTTGTCTGCTCTTTACCGCCATGTTTAAGTAGCTCAACCGGTAGTCCGTCAAAACCCGCAGCTTTGTTGTTCTTTAAGCAGGCAATCGCTATACAAACCTCGCCATGGTCAGGTATTGGAACGTCTATTCCATCGGCTTTCCCATTCAGCAGGCTGGAGAAGAATTCCCTTCATAAATTCAATATACTCGGTGCAACCGTCACTAGCTCACCCCTCTGGATCCTACGAGAGTTTGCTGCGGTCTTGAAGCCATCTGTAAGTTACCGCATCTTTTCGTAGAATTTTCGTGCATTATCCTTGTCGGCCAGCTTCTCAAACTCTTCATACTCACTCTTCTCGGACTCTCTCTTATCTATCAATGGTTTCCTTTGCTCTCAGAGAGCAATAATACAAGCGACTTGAAAAATACATATATTCGTATATGTATATAAATATTACAATTTTATGCTCTTAAAGAATTAAAAAATAAGATTTTTTGGTCAAACTACCCACTCATAGATTTTTATTTTAAATATATATATATATATTTCTATGAAAGCAACCACACTGCTGCTCTTAACCTGCCTCTCTAAAACTTGACCATTCAATATACGTATGCCTACGCCAAGCAGCTGTGCTCAGCTATTTTCGTGAAGCTGGTCAAGTCCATAAATTTGCAACATGCCCGATTAGATGGGCCCATTCACCCATGAAAAAATAAATTATTGCAACCTTCACCGTTGATACTGTTGCTGCAGCTGTTGTTGTTGTAGTTGTTGTGGCTGATGCTGCTGCTGCTGCTGCTGCTGCTGTTTTTATTACCATTGTTATTGTTATTGCTATTATTACTTGTTGTTGGCTTACTTTATGTGTGTACTAAGCCCACTTGGTACGCGAAAATCTTCTTTTACTTCTTCACCTTTGTGTTGCTTGCAGCTAACAGCTAACAGCTCACAGCATACATATGTATATACATATACATATATGCAGTCAACTCACATTCGCATTGTTGTTGTTGTCGCTTACTTTTTACTGAACTTTAGTTTGGCTTTACAGTCGGTTAGCGTAAGCGAACAATAACAGCGATAAAAAAATATGTTGAACTTTTGCAATAGACAACAAAAATAACAACTAAAACAACAACAACAATAGTTTGGCATATAAAAATGCATTAAACCATCGACATTTGTTTCGTTGTTTTTGTTTTTATTTTTGTTTTGTTTTGTTTTCGGTGAATGCGATTACAAAGTGCAAGAAAAAGAAACAACAACAACCACAACCATAACGATAGCGATGATTTCAACAATAATAATCAACATTCACCAAAACGCCGTCAGCGGCGGCAACAACAATAACAACAACAAGAACACGTAAAAATTATATGCATAGCATTCAAATTCAAATAATTGCAGCAACAAAAACAAAAAAAAAATAAAACAATGTAAGCGATGCAGCAGTAACAATAACAACAAAAGTGCAGTGCTGCAGTACACTGTTGCTGGTGTGATGAAAATAAACTTTTTTTATTAGAAAGAATTATTTTATTAAATATTTTCATAATTTTTCCTCAATGTGGTGGGCTTTTTTTCGTTAATGTCATCTGCTCCGATTATATTTTTGGGCTCGAAAATATAGCTTCTCATATATGCAAATCCATCAGTGGCTCGGCAGCGGCTTAAAACTGTAGGTTCTTCATTTGTGGGAAAAATGTCAAAGAAGCACAGCATAAATGAGAGAAAAAGTTTGACCTAAAGTGGCTTAATCATAAGCTTTAAAAATAATAATTTTGAAAAACAATTTCTATGCCAATTTTTTACCAAAATCGTACCACTGTGCACGGTCGCAGCGATGTGGCAACATTCACTGCCAAAAGCAATGGTTTATTGGTGATGATGCTGCCTGCCACCGTAAGAGTGACTTGAATACTTTTAGTTATTTCTTTTTATTATTTTTTATTTTTTGCTAAGCTCATTGTTGTTGTTTTCCTCTTTTGCATTGCTTGCTTCAGTTGGCTTTTGATTTGTTATTGAATTAATTTTTTATTGCACTTATTGTATGCATTTTCTTTCCCATATTGCCTGCCCTTCTCCATTTCCAACTTCTGCGCAGCTTGTTTGCGTTTCTCCTCAACTAAATCATAAGTTGAGCTTAGCTAAGGCGAACAAGCGCAACCTAATCCGCTGTCGTCTGACTGTGCACTACACTCCGTTTTCAGCTGCTTCAGTATGGAGTTCAGACTCTTTGTTTCATACCTTCTCGACTTCTGTGAATTGCGGCGCATATTGTCTCTATACAATGGCTTGGCTACTACATTCCTTTAGTGCATACATACATATATACAAATGCTGCATGCACGTCATTTGGTTGCCGGCAGTGCAACGCCACACCTCCAGCTACGGTCCACTGCGCGCAAACTAAAGACGAATAAATACGCTAACTTTACTATTTCTTTATTTTATTTATTTATTTATTTTTTTTTTTGCATTTTTTTGCTCGGAAAATTCTTAACTCAAACGAGTTTCTTGCTAAAAAAAAAAAAAATTGCTGCAAATGCTATTTTTCCACATCGCAATTGCACGCTGCGTATAGTATTCAGGTTGTCGGTGTTGTTGTTGTTATTATTGTTGTTGTCACTGCAATAGCAATTTTTATTCTTATTCTTTCTATTCCGCCACGCTTTTGTTCTATGCTCTTGCGCTTTGAAGATTTTATTGGCGCAACGGCAATTGCTGCTGTTGTTGCCGGTAATAACGACTCAGTTGTGCGTTGTTGTTGTTGTCGCGGTGGCTGTTGTTCTGGTTGCTATTTTGGAATGCAATGAAATGAAATGAAACTGCATTCTTGCGATCCGCCGTAATGCATATCTGGTTCTTTTCAGTCGAAGAACTGGATTTTTATGTGATTTTTCTTATTGTTGTTGTAGTTAGAATGGCAATTTTTATTATGGCTTAGCACGAAGTGTCATAATGAACGAGTTTATTGTCATGCCCACGGCGTGGTATGAGTTATTAATGAAATTTAACAGTTTTTTTTGTTGTTTTTGTTTTTTTTTTTTTTGCTTAGAATTTATATGTACTTAGTGGTAAAAAGATTTTTATGTCGCTCAAGGCACTTTTTTTAGTCTTCTGTAGAGCACGAGTCGCCTCTATGAATTTTATCACGAAGTCAAGATTTTCTTGTTGTTTCTCGGGTGACGACTTCTCTATTCAGTTCTGCACCTTTCTTTACTTTCCTTGGTGTAACCTACAATAAGTCGCATAGTCTAAAACCTCCTTTCGCACCGAACTGCTCGAACAATTTTTTCCTATTCTTGAGCTTATGACGTCCTCAGCATCAGTTCATAGCAAGTTTCAGCCCACACTGATATGGTTGGATCAGTGTCGGTAATGAGAGAGCTGATGAATGTCGAGTAGAAAATTGGCTGACTGTTGGTTGTGAAGGCAGCTTTTTGACGTCGCCCTTTGTATGTATTGTATTTATTTATATTTCCACATTTTTTAAATTTTGTGTAGAAAAATAATTAAAAACCGACCCTCAATAAAAAAAAAAAATAAACCTGTAAAACTTAAAATTTAATTTTTTGGGTAAGAAAATAATTTTTTTCTTAATTCAATAAATAATATTCAATGGAATTTAGCATAAAATTGCCTGAAAGTTCACGCACATACCGAAATTGCATTTATTTTCGTGTTAAAAAAGTGGAAACACTTCTTAGATGACCTTTCGTATAAAACTTCTAAAGAAATTCTTTAAAACCTGTTTTAGAAGTGCCATATATTATTTTATAAAGTGTTACAAATTCGATATAAATTCATTATAAATATTTTTAACAACGCGTCTGAAGCTTTAATAAATTTATTTCATTCAATTCGATAAAATTATAAATTTCTTAAAAAGAGGCCTGAAAACAAA
>JAWMAG010000054.1:2280000-2367500 GCA_037013455.1 Ceratitis rosa | reverse complement strand
CGCATAGAAAATGAACGTAGAGTTAAGTGATTGAGAAAAATAAAACGCAGAATTTTGACGGCAATAAAAACTGTAACAACTACAATTTTTCTTTACATATAATATGTAGTTTTTTTTATTGCGAATATTATGCATACATATATGTATAGATATTCAACTTGGACTTTTATTTTGGGTCAAACGTATTTTCCAGCTGACTTTGAATTATCGTTATAAAGCTCACTTGTATTATTTGCATATTCTTTTTTAGATTATACACATGTATATAAATATATAAAGTACATATATACGCATTTTAAGTATTAGGGTGGCTCAAAAATAAAATCATAAAATATAAATAAAAACAATTTTTTTTTGTTTTTTTTTTTAAATAAATATTATTTTGTTATTTTTTTTTAATTATTTTTACGTATTTTGGTAGAAAAGCGCTATTGTTACACACAAAAAACTACATAATAAATGTAGCTTTGCAGTTTATTCTGTGTGCACTCACAATTTTTTCTCGGAAAAATTGCCTTAAAGTCATATAAAACAATTTTTTTGTTGGAAATATGTACATATGTAGAATTCGTACTTCGACACGAAAAAATAATATTCAAATATTATTTGAAATTTTTCTTTCACATTTTATCCATACACAATTGAAATAGAGAGTTGGATATATTTAAAAAGAATATTATTATATATTTCCTTTTTGCAAACAATTAAGTTTTTCCCATAATGCAAAAATGATTTTTGTATTTTTAATAAATAAATAATTTTAATTTCATTTATTTTTATTTGTGTTCCTTTAATTTTTATTAATTTTTACTATTTTTTTTTATTTTTTTATATTAATTTAATATTTTTTATTATCATTTTTAAATCTATTTTTATATTTATTAAATAGTTATTGTTATTATTATTATTTTATTTTTATTTTTTTATATTTATTGATATTTTTTTTTATATTTATTGATAATTTTTTTGCCTTAATGATGTCGTTTTGATAGTTTTAGCTTTCATTCGTTTCGTTTATTTGCAGAGAAGCTGAACTGTTAGTTCAACTTTGCTATTAGATATTATTCTTCTCTATTTTCTCTACTTTTATGTGAGGTTGCTGACATTTTCCGCTCGGGTGGTTATAATCTGTTTTAATATCGAATTATGCTTTACTCTCTTACATTACATTTTATACCTCTTCTCTTAATTTTCATCTTCTTAATTTTTAGTTTTTCATGCTTACTCCATTTTATTGCCCTCGTTTAATGTATACATCTGTTGAGTCAAGATACGGAATCTGTAGCAAGTTTGTTGCTTAAGTCTTTTGTTGGTCCAGGCAAAGGAAATAATAATAAAAAATGTCTGAAGGAGTAACTTCTATTAGATTTTATATATACATACATCTACATATGTATAAAAATTTATTCAATTTTTGACTATTAATATTTCTTTCTATGAAAACTATTACAATACCTATTAAAATGGCTAAATAATCAGTGTTTCTTAAGAAAAAAAACTCTTTTTACTTTATAATGTTTTTCTTGTTGTTCTTTTATAAATTGGTGGGCCTGCAGTTTTTTTACTGCTTCCGAACTGTGGGTGGTATTTATGAGCTGCTCTACCAAAAAAATTTAAACGAATTTGGAATGCATTTTGCCATTAAACACAGTGAGACGCCACTTTGTCTACTCATAGTTTGTTTATACATATATCACAAGCACCTATGTGTGGGTGGCTATACTCTGCAACTATGGTATATTTCTATTGCTTTTATCTTGCCCACACAAAACTGCAAAACGATCTAAATTTGTTTCGCATGCTTTTAATTTTTCACATTTTGACTATTTAACAATTAAACAGCAAATTTTCTAAAGAAAAAATTCCCTTTTTTTTGTTTATTAATTATTTTATTTTTTCATTTTCATTAATTTTTTTGTATGAAATCGTTTTTTCCACACTGTAAACCTCAAAACTGCTTTAAGAAGCCGTTTTCTCTCTCTCTCTCTTTCGCATATTTTAAGTTAAATTTGTATGAATAAATATATTTGCATATTGTATATATTATCTATCTTCCAGTTTTAATTAATACTTTTTATATTTTTTCTTTTTTAGCATTGCGAAATTAAAATCAAAGAAAAAGAAACTTAATAGGTAAGCCTATGAATTTTTTGTGACTTCACTTTTTTTATTATGAAATTGGTTTGTAAAATTAATAATTATGAAATATAATATACATATTACAACTAATAAAATGAGAAAGTTTATTGGTATACAAAAGAAGAAGAAGAAATAAAATGAGCTCATAATTGTTAGTCTGTTAAAACTAGTTGCAGCTTGTTAATATGGATAAAAACAATATTAATTGCGAAAAAAAAATATTTTTGTAGTAATTTTGTATATTTTATTTTTATTAAAGTCTATGCTGTTCACAATGGCATTCCAATAATTTAAAAAAAAAATTATTTTTTATCAAATTTTTTTTTCTTTTACTTTGTACAATAAAAAGCGAATTTTGATAATATTTTACAGTTTTTCAGTATTATAATTTTTTATTATTTTTTTAATGTTTATAATTTAGATCTTAAGCTTTAATTTAACAAATTTCTTTTTTCCAAGAAATTTTTGGTGCCCGAAATTTTATAAAGAAAAAGTTTTATAAAGAACTTGTTTTAATTAAAAGTTAAAAAATCATACAAAACAACCAAACAAGTCTGAGACAAGTCAAAGTAAGAAAAAAGCAAACACAGCTTCTATCTACTAACACAAATGTGCTCCAGCGATTGGGTGGATTGCATGTAAATTAAAAAAAAAACGTTCACACCTGCGCCTGCGCTATCAACAGCAACATCAACACCACCACCACAACAACACCAGTCATTCAAGCGTTAAGAAAACACGTTTCATTTTGTGTTAATTATCGTCATTTGTTACTAAGTTGTTGCTGTTGTTTTTAATAATGCTGCTATTTTGCTGTTAGATATAACGTTATGGATGCCAACGCGCTGACTTCATCGCTAAAATTTCGAAAAACCATTTTAGCTTTTCAGAAATCTTCACATCTACATCTGGTTAAATTTGCTAACTTTTGTATATATGTATGTGCATGTATGTAATCGCATGAAAAGAATAAAATGGGACAAAAAAATACACATGTCTCGATGATTGTGTTAAAATTATTGTTTGCGTGCATATTTTTTTATTTTTGCCATATTTCTTGACTTTTTTTAAACTAAAAATTGGCTTTGACTTTGACTATGACATTGATGGAGTTTTGTTAAAAAAAAACAAATATATATATATATATAATATAGCTATATATTCTATTACTGAAAAGCAACAGCTAATTGAGCAGTGGTTTTTATTTTATTTTTATTCCTTTTCTATCTATTTATGCTGCTAATCGTTAGAACAAGTTATTTTCAACACAATTGGCGTTGAGCAAATTAGTGTAATTTTTCCAAAACCGCTTATAATTAACTGGTTTTAATTTCATTTGCAACATCATAAGCTGCTAATCAATTTTGGCAACAATTTTTGGTTGTTATTTACTAATAACTTTTTTTTAATTTCACATACTTTATTAATAGTTTGTCAGTAATATAATTTTTTTATATTTTTTTTCTTAAATTTTTTTATCACTTATAAATAAGAGTTATTGAATTTTTTATTCCTTATATTTCTATTTAATTATTGTTTTTATTTTAATAAAAAATTAAGTTTTTAAATTTAAAACAACTCTTAAATTCAAATGAGTTTCCTACAATTACATATATATCTATATATACAAAGAAACTTCTCTTGAACGGACATTTTTTGAAGCACCTAATTTAAAGTGCATTTTGTGGCATAAATTGCTTTCTCTTAGGCGGACTATCACCTCCCTTGGTTGGACGCAAACTACTTATAGACAGATAAACATTTTCTACTCAATGAAATGTTTTATTTTATTTTATTTTATTTAATTTAATTTATTTTAATTTAATTTAATTTTATTTAATTTTATTTTATTTTATTTTATTTTATTTTATTTTATTTTATTTTATTTTATTTAATTTAATTTTATTTTATTTTATTTTATTGTATTTTATTTTATTTTATTTTATTTTATTTTATTTTATTTTATTTTATTTTATTTTATTTTATTTTATTTTATTTTATTTTATTTTATTTTATTTTATTTTATTTTATTTTATTTTATTGCATTTTATTTTATTTTATTTTATTTTATTTTATTTTATTTTATTTTATTTTATTTTATTTTATTTCATTTTATTTTATTTTATTTTATTTTATTTTATTTTATTTTATTTTATATTATTTTATTTTATTTTATTTTATTTTATGTTATTTGTTTTTAGGAATTTTTATGTTTTTCGAACAAATGGAGAAATTACAAAATTTAACCAAATTTTATATTTATATTAATTTTCTATAACTTTTGGATATTAGTCATACCAGGATTTGAACACTGATCTTCCGAATGACAGTATACAATGCGAATCCCTTGGCTAATTTTTTTTTAATTTATTTTAGTTTATTTAGTTTTTGATTTTATTTTTTTTTTATTATTGTTATTTTTTGTTTTTTTCTTTAATTTATTTTGTTAAATAAATGCCTGATAGTCGTTTATTGTTGGTAAATTTTCTGATTTTTCTCCGGCTTGATCATTAATTTTTCATTTGTGAAGGTTCGTTTCATTAAATATATATTTTTAATATTGTATATTTTTTTTTCAAAATAATTACCATTGCGAAGCGGATTTATATTTTTTAAATTATTTTTTATTGAGGAAGTAATTAAGCTAGTAGTTTTTTTCGCATTGTTGTTGAAATTTATTGCAAACATTCATATTCCTAAGCTAAATTTCAACTCATGTGTTTTTTTGACATTTGATGAAAGTATATATCTAATAATTGTTTAGTGTAACAAATTAACTCAATATAAAAGAAAATTAAGTCACAATTATGTATATATTAAAAAACATATATTTTTTTAAGTTAATGTATTTAAAGTAATGCCAAGTTATCGAATATTTTCAATATTATTTTAACGCGCAAACTAGATATTTTTTTAAAAATACATAATCGATTTTCCAACCTAAATATATCTTTTAGTGTTTTGATTTTTATTTATTGTGAATTTATTAGGCAACCTTGAGGTTACGTAAGCAATAAAAACCTTTAATAATCATTAAATTTCCACTTCATGTTATTTGTTTTAAATTTATATATGTATATTGTCAATTGTATTTATTTTATCAGTAAATCTAAGAATAAATTTTCTTACAGGCACATATATGTACATAAGTACTTATGTATAGGCAAGTTTAGTGAATACCCATACCAAGAACTTAATATGATTTTGCTTGCATCTCAGTGTCCATTAATTCGTCGTTGTATGCACTTAAATAGCTAGACTTTTATTAGTCGTTGGAATAGTCATTTTGAACATTATTGATTGCGAAATAAATTCCACAGCAACAACAAAAAACCGTGGAATATAATCGAATATTTTTGCGCAAATGAACTCCAATTTACCTACATGTTTATATACATAAGTACATAAGTACATACAAGTACAAATATTCGGACAGTAGCGGCAAATATTTAGCTAAGCAAACAATACGATTTGTTTTATGCAAAAACACATAAATAAATATTGAGTTGAGCAAAATAAATAAAATAAAATAAAAATAAATTAAATATATAAAATTTATAAAATTAAAAATATATTATATTATCATAAAACATTGCAAGCATTTATTAGCTTTTGATGGCAATCGGCAACCATTTGAAACAAACAATCTCCTCAGTGTCTGTCTGAGCTGAGCTGCTGTGCGCAGTCGATTACGTATGTATCTAAGCAAACAAAGCAAGGTATTAAATATTGCAGCTTTTATAATATTTATAAAAAAAATTGAATAAAATATGCGAAAGCATCACATAACAACAAATCACTTGAAAATCATTCGAAAATCAAAATGCTCAACATTCAAGCAGTTGCTCATAAATATTTCACGCATATTACAATTGTAAATCAATTTGTTCATTTTTTTTCTATTTTTTATGTGTTTTCCAATTTTTTTTGCAAATTTTATTTTATTTTTCGCCAAAAAAAAGAATTAAAATAAAATCTCTTGACATTTGTTGGTCATAAATAGAGTCCGAAAGTTGAAAAATAATACTTTCATAGACAAAAAAAATGTACGTAAATATATACATACACACAAATGCTTACTACATACTCATACATATGTATGTAGCTACTTATACAATCACTTTACCGTTATGCATTAATAAAAAAACACAAACCAATCCATTGCAGTTGAAATCGATTCGCATAAAAATCAAGTGCTTCCGCACCACAACACAACCATACAACTAACCACCAGCCACCAAGCCAGCAAGCCACCAACCACTTTGGTCTACCGCGCGTTGTTGCGATCAATCTACAGTTATTGTTATTGTTGTAAGTTAGGTTATTGATAGATGCATGATATGCGAGTATATATATATATGTATGTATCAATAAAACATGCTTTATTGTAATATGACAACAATAACAATGCCATGCCACAATCAAGTGTGTTGCTGTTATGGCCAACAACAACAACAACTTTGAGGAAGTGATCTGTGCGGACGCCGTTTTTTGTTTGCTATCATTTGTATTTGAAACAAACACACATTTTTTATTTATTTATTTATTTATTTATCTGCGTATGTCTTGTCAGCCGTTTGGCTATTGAATAGTGTCAATAATTTTTCATGCTTCGTCACTAACAGTTACTTGCGGCTTTGCTAGTTAAACCAATAGCGGCCGCTGACTTGATATTAACTGTGTTTTTATGCTAATCCAATTGAAAAATCCACTCAGGTGGGGGTACCCTTTAGGTATTCATTCAAGTCTCCGCATATAATTTTATATTACATACATAACTGTGTTGGTGGCACGCCAGAGTAATATCGAATTACCGCTATTGGTTAGTTAAATATATGTAGGTACATATTCTCGGAGATATAGAGATGTATGTATATGCAAAGTAAAATATTTGATTAAAATCTACATCTGTTCAGTTGCGCTTAATTTGCATTGCATGTAAGAAAAATGGAATGGGAAAAAATTTATTGTAAAATATGACAATATTTTAGAGCAAAAATATTGCTAAAATTTATGGTTTACATACATACATGTATGTAGGTTCACATATGATTTTCATTCAGTTTTTACGTTATTTCGTTATAAGCTATTATAATAAAACGTATGAAAAGGAAATAAACGTCTTTCGCAAATTAGTCTATGCAGAGGGCTTTCTACGCTTCAAATTTCAAGTAAATCGAACCATAAATATGATTCTTTCGGCTAGATCGGTCACGGAAAAAATTTCTTCACGCATTAACACAGGCCAAGAGCTGTCTATGTGCCAAATATTAAGCAAAGCCAGATCATCGAATCAATTCCAAGCACACTTCCCCGAAGAAGAAAGTGTTCCCGACATTAATGTAGACAAGCAGCTATCGAACCGTAAATAGCATTATTTTTTTATAGAATAAAATAAATAAGCCCCAGGCACACTTCTCGGAAAAAAAGTAATTCACCACATTAACTTATGCACAAAGCTGCATCTGTACCAAATTTTAGGTGAATCAAACGATAAATAAAAAAATTTCGAATAGAGCGGTCCCAATTCCACTTTCCGGAGGGAGAAGTGCTTTCCATATTCCCAATTTAGGCAAAGCGCTAGCTATGTACCATATTTCATGAAAATCGAACAATTTAAAAATAATTTCGAATTTTTCGAATAGATGGGTCGCAGGCCCACATCTCAGAAAATCTTTTATTATCGGATGTCTACATTATATAATAAACTCTCTGACTTTCAGATCCTTACGATAAATGGACCATCAGTCACTCAGAACAAAGCCTTATATATACGTGTATATATGTAGAGAGGGTGATCTCCGAGACCATTAGAAGATGTGGCTCTGGTAATAGGACTGGATTATATATATATTAGAGCTCAAAATTCTGTTCGAACATTTACTAGCTGTTCGAGCATTTGAGCAACGAGTACTGGCACACTAGTTCATTGCTCGAAAATTTTCGAGCTTTAACTCGAGCAATTCGAGCTTTTTCGAGTATTTTCGAGCATTTTAAATTAATAATTTGACTTTCTTCCCAGAACTGCTTTCTATAGTTTTAATTTTTTTTATGCAAAGTGTAAAACTCATTGGAATACTGAATACTGACATTTTGACAAACAAAATTAAAATTTGAAAAATTTCAAATTATCATTTGAGCAGTTGAGCAACGAACGAGTATCGAACGAGTATCGAGTGAGTATCGATCGAGAATCGAGCGAGTATCGAGCTGCTCAAAGTGCCATGTTGCTCGTGGGCACTCTTGCTTTCGTTATCCACCTCTGGGTGCCAAGTCAATGTATTTTTCACCTGCAAGTTCATTATAGTGCTCGTACAGTTGGTGGCTCGATCAGCTTCAAGACAAGACCAAAGATCTTACGCAGACCAAATCTATCGAATTAAAAATCAGAAGACTCAAGTGCGCCAGCCGCAGGCAAGAAGTTTTCCCGAGAACTTGTATTGAACAGTGACAGATGTAGTTTTAATAGACTTTTCCTCTTCTTCCTCTCTACAGCTGGTAGGCCATTCTGTTGCCCTAAAGTGTTTAAAGTGTACGGTTATAGTCCTCATCTATTTCCAAAGGCTTTCTTCCAAGCATACAATTTTAGTCTTCCTACACCTTTCTAACATGGTGGGGATTCAGTTGGGTTTGCTCTCTAAAAATTATTCCGAAATACTTGACTTTTATAGAGAGGGTGGTCTCCGAGATCTTTAGAAGATGTAGCTCTGGTAAAAGGACTGGATTGACATCGTTGAACTAATTTCCTAACATGTATGGGTCGTTTTGGAGCAGAGCGCTTATAGTTTGTGGGTGTACTATATACTTGTCAGGGCAATGTCGGCAGAGCGTATGGGGAATACACCACACCACAGCAGTGTAGATAAAACTCCTTCCTGGTGATACTTGTGTGGTTAGCATTGCGTACTGCCATTCGGGAGGCTAACGTTTGCGGCCTGGTCTGACTAACATCCAAACATTATAAGAATTTTATTAAAGAATTTAAGTAAGAAATTAAATTAATTTTTCTAATTGCGGTCGCCCCTAGGTAATGGAATGTCAAGCCATCCAAGTGTATTTACGTCAAAAAATCAAAGCTCCTCTTAAAAAAACCGTCGCTTCAGTGGATGCAAAGAGGAAAATACCAAGCGTGTATTCCTTCACGGCTAGACCTTTTTCGATACACCCAACGACTTCATGCGGTGCTGTATCCACTGACTTGCCCTTAGAGTTGGCGTTTTACTTTCTCGTGATTTTATTGGGGGTATATTTAAGGGTATGCAGCTGTCTGGTTGGCCTGTTTTTTTGGAATAAAAATTACTTTAAGCTTAGTCTATGCTATACCACTCAAGCAGATAGGCTTTGTAGATCATACATAGAAATGGAAATAAAATATTCAGGAAATGCCATCTATTCCTGAAAATTTAAAAGGTCGTAATGACCTTATCGTCCACTCCATCCTTTTGTAATATACAGTCTTGCTTTCCCTACGTGGGAGTTGGTCGTAGTCTATAAAATATCTCGAAAAATGGGTTTTCAAAATGATGTCCATCATTTTATCATAAGATATAGTCAAATCACCATCTGACTTCTGGTTGTAGTTTGGGATAGCAGAGCGGTTACCGTATGGGGGATTTCTGTTATTTATTACACTGTGTCTTATTTTTTTATTTGATATTTTCTCAATTTATGAAACGTAATTTTTATGTTACACCTTGAGCTTTTGATCACCGTCATTAAAGTACTATCACAAGGAATCAAACATCAAATCTTGTAACTGATAGAGTTAATCAAAACAACTCAAATTCAATTACATTAATTATTTATTCATATGGCTTGTATGTACAAGTATGTTAAATACAATGTGCACTTGCGTTAAGCCTGTAAGGTATTCGCATTTGACCCAGAAGTTTGGAAGCCATATGTGTGCGTATCGATGACAAACTAAGCCAGTAAACTTTATAGTATGTATATAAAATGTAAGCACTTGAAGGTATATGTGCAATATGTAGTTATGTACGTATATATGTAGATAACTAACTTGGATATTATTGTTTTCCGCATTTACGCTTACTACAATCAATGAACTTACATACTTATACACAAATCAACATTTGCTTAAAAAAATACTTTATAACCTGAGTTTATTTTCTTTTCATACAAGAAAGTAATGCCAACCAACATTTTTCTTTAATTCAATTAATACTCTTGCTCCCACTAGATATTTTCACATTTAATAGGCTTTAAATAAATACCTTAGAAACATAAAAAATTGCATGTTTAACTACAACTTTGTCATTTGTCACTGTTTGCATTTATTTTTATAGTATTTTTTTTTTTATAAGCAAAGCTGCTGCTGTTGTAAGCAATAATAGTTTGTAATATTTGACAAATTTATATTTATGTCTTTACTTTTATGTTTCTTGTAATTGCATAAGCCTGCAAGTACTTATTGCCATTGATTGAGCTGTCCATTATAGTATTGCTGGGTGTAGCTAAGCGTATTTGTTGGTTTGTGGTTGTGTAGACATTCAACGCAATGTGTCGGCGGTTCGTTAGTTATTTATTGCATAATTGTATAATAGTTAATTAGTATACATGCGGCTCTATGGAACAGACATATTATGGGTTTTCACACTATTTGTTGATAGTTGAAATGAGAAAAAATATTAATAAAATATTAAGTTATGAAAAAAAATTAATTCCAAAATATAAGTTACAGTGGGAAAAAAATAGTGCTAATTTATTATTCAAAATTTTATTCGAAGCTTACTAATTAATTTTTCAGCTATTATTTTTCATTGGAAATCTTTACAAAATTTATTTTCAGAAAAAATATGAAATGTAAGAAAATAAAAATAAAGTAAATAAAGTAAATAAACAATACATGTTAAATAATACAAAAAAAAAAGATAATTAAAAAAATAAGATCTAATATAATAAAACAATAAAATATAAGAAGTCAAAATAAAACAATCAAAATGATATAAAATAAAATAAATCAAAATAAAATAAATAAAAAATAACATAGAATAAAATAAAATAATAAAAAAAAAATTAACAAAACAAAATAAAATAAAATAAAATAAAATAAAACAAAATAATTTAATATAAAATGAAATAAAATAAAGTAAAATAAAATAAAATAAATTAATTTAAATTAAATTAAATTAAATTATATAAAATGAATGAAAATAAAATAAAACAAAATAAAATAAAATGAAATAAAATAAAATAAAATAATATGAACTAAACTAAAATAAAATAAAATAAAATAAAATAAAATTAAATGAAATAAAGTAAAAAAATAAAATAGATAAAAAAAATAAAAAATAAAAAACAATAAAAAAAAATAAAAATAAAATAAAACAAAACAAAATAAAATAAAGTAAAATAATATAAAAAAATTAAATAAAATATAATAAAATAAATAAAATAAAATAAAATAAAACAAAATAAATTAATATAAAATGAAATAAAATAAAATAAATTAAAATAAAATAAATCTAAATCAAATAAAGAAAAAAATTGTAATAAAATAAAATAAAATAACTGAAACAAAATAAAATAAAGAAAATAAAAGAAATGAAATAAAATTATTAAATAAAGAAAATCAATAAAATGAAATAAAAACATAAAACACAATAAAATTAAATTAACAAAGTAAATAAAATAAGATAAAATAAAATGAAATAAAAAATAGAATAAGTAAATTAAAAAATTAAATTAAATGTAATAAAAATAAAACAAAACAAAAAAACTAAAATTAACCAAATTAAATAAAGTAAAAAAAACTAACTAAAGAAAAGAAATAAAATTAAATAGAAACATAAACACAATAAAATTAAATTAAATTAAATAAATAAAATAAAATAAAAAATTAAAATAAAATTAAATTAAATAAATAAAGTAAAGTAAAAAACTAAAACGAAGTAAAATAAATTAAAATTAAATTAATTTGTATTAAATCAAATTTAAAAAAATAAAATAAAATATAGTAAAAAATAAAATAAAATAAAATGAAATGAAATAGAATTAAATAAATTAAATAAAAGAAAAAAATATAAAACAAATAAATTATCTAAATATAAAAAATACAGTAAGTAAAATAAAAATTAAATTACATTAAGTTAAAGAAAAAATTCATTAAAATAATATAAAAATAAGATTTGAAAAAAATTAAATATGAATAAATTAAGATAAGGTAAAACAAAATAAAATAAAATTAAATTAAATGAAATTAAAAATAATAATGGAAATTATGTAAAAAAAAATTAATTTAAATTATAAATTGGATTTAATTATATGAATATAATAAATATAAAATAAAATAGCAAGAAACTAAATAAAATTATTAAACTAAAATATACTAAACTAAATAAATTCATATTGAATTAAATTAAATTAAAATAAATTTAAAAAATTTTAATTATTACAATTATTTAAATAAGACAAAATAATATTTATAATAAAATTATTATTTTTAATTCAACATACATCTTATTTAAACAATTTTTCTTTTTTTTAAATTTTATACACTCAGACTTATGGCTTTCAAAATTTGTTACATTGCCTTGTATTGCTATCGAGATGTCTGCGTACCAGAAATGTTTCATAAGAAATAAAAAAATCACAAAGATATCGCGGAAGACAAATTCACGCATCACTTCACTTGTCATGTGTTGTCTGTAATGGATACCCACTGAGTGCTCGTAAATATTATGTCAATTGATAGGCTAAACCAAGGCTAATGTTGCTGCTGCTGCCGTTAGTGCTGTTATTGCTGCTGCTGCTATGGCTGAATTGATGTCAATTGATGCAATACAATTTTTTTTAACTACCACATATTGAGCTCAATTTATGTGTATATAACTTTACTTATTAGCTTGCGTAAAGCGTAAAGCAATGAGCTTGAAATTTTAGTGCTAAAGTAAACGTTTTCAAGCCCGTAACTGGGTAATTTTTCTTATACTGAAAACAAAAAAAAAAAATCAAGTGACTAATTCTCCGAACACCCCGAATCCGTCCTTCCAAATCTTCATTTTCCAATTAGTCCTGAGTCTATTGCATAATTTGTAGGGGATTGCTCAAAGCTTAAGTCTTAAAAATTTACCCCTTAAAATGTATTTTTTTTTTATTCAACAAAATTCCATTAATTTACTATGTACACACCAAAGAGTTCCACGTATATACATACATAAGTACAAAAATAAATATATTTGAACATCTATAAATGTATGTCTACGCAGTTAATTATTATGTTACTATGACAAATTACTATGCTTTCCACTTACTACTTATATGGGTAGGTCTTTAAAACAAAAAAACAAAAAAACAAAAAAACACAAGGAAAAATTTACAAAAAATAGAAATAAATAAAAAATAATAAATAAATTCGACACGCCGGCGTGCGACTCATATGCTGCCGACATATCATAGATCCCAGAAAAAAAATATCGTTAATCATTACATTTAAGTTTACGGCACACCTCAGAGATGCCGAATAGCTTCCTACCACACGCATAAATCATTACAACTCTTTCTCCTCTCTCGCTCTGCTCTCTTCCTTACACTGTTGCCATATTTCGCTTGGGCGCTACGTGCGTTTTGTTGGCAATAAAATTTAACAAATGATTACATATTATTTATTGGCGCTCATACCATTAAATATTTCCAAATTCAGCAATGTGTAAGCAAAACTATACACGAGATATGTATGTTTATGCGAACAAATGTTTTTTAAGATTCATTAATTTGATTGACGGAAATGAAGATCACAATGAGTACATTTCAATTTGGAAGCTGCTGCTGCGGCTACTTGGCATGTCTGTGTACAATTAAATTTGATTAAAAGTTTGATTTAAAGAAAAATTTTATTTGTTTCTTTTTCACTTTTCATAAAAAGAAATTTTATTACATAAACTTTAACCTAAACGCAAAAAATCGAAAAAATGTGCGAACCAAGAAATGCGCAACTTTTTTCAAGATTTGATTGCGCTAATTTTATTTGATAAAATTAATTTTTTTGCAACTGAAAGTTTTGCAAACTTCAAAGGTGTCTGTTAGTGCCACCGCTATATGTTTACATACAAATATTTTCAAAAATATGCACACATAAGTTTATGGATATGCAATGGAAAAAACAAATAAGTCATCAAATAAAGAAATATTTTCTATGTTCACATAATATCTCTAAGCTTGCAGCGCGTTTGAATGATGTGACTTAAGGTGCGTCACGCCATTCCAAGTCACTTCACGCCGAGCTATGTATTTGCCACGCCACATATGGCAGTCACCAGCGCACTCGACACGCTTTTGACAGTGAAAGCTTCGATTTAATTAGCGTATACATGCCAACACTAAATAAATAAAAAGCCTAAAAAATAGTTATATTATTATAATGAGAGGGAAAAAATTTGATAAAAGATACGGTCATGCGATATACCGCATAAGGCAACAGAAATTTAATTTCATTTGTTGTTGTACGAGGCAAATTCCACAATTGAGCTAATGCAGTTATGGGAGCTAAATTTAAACGAGAAATTATAAAATTTAGGAATTTATGAAAGTATAAGATAATAAAAACTGAAATATGGAAAATAAATTAGTATGTAAAATAAATAAAACAAACATCAAATCAAATGAAACAAAATCAAACTAAATAAAATAAATTAAAACAAAATACAATAAAACAAATCATAATAAGCTAAAAGAAAATTAGAAGAAAATAAAATAAAATAAACTAAAATAAAGTAAAATAATATATAGTAAAATAAAATAAAATAAATTAAAAAAAAATAAATAAACTAAATTATAATAAACTAAAATAAAATAACATAAAATAAAGTAAAATAAATTAAAAAAATAAATAAAATAAAACAAATTAAATTAAATTAAAATTAAATTAAATTAAATAACATAAAATGAACTAAATAAAATAAAATGGAATGAAATGAAATAAAAAAATAAAATAAAACAAAGTTAAATAAAATAAAGTAAAATATAATAAACTAAAATAAAATTAAATAAATTAACTAAAATTTACTTTATAAAATGTAATAAAGTAAAATAAAATAATATAAATTAAAAAGAAAAATAAAGTAAAACAAAATAAAATAAGTAAAAAAAAAGAAAATAAAATAAAACGAGATAAAATATTCTAAAAATAAATAAAGTAAAATAAAATAAATTAAATTATATTAAATTAAAATTAAATTAAATAAAACTAAATTAAATTAAATTAAATTAAATAAAGTAAAATAAAATAAAATAACATAAATTGAACTAAAATAAAATAAAATGGAATGAAATGAAATAAAAAAATAAAATAAAATGAAGTAAAATAATATAAAATAAAGAAAAACAAAATAAACCGAAATAAAATGAAATAAAATAAACTAAAATAAAGTAAAATAAAATAAACTGAAATAAAATCAAATAAATTAACTAAAATTTACTTTAAATTTTATAAAAAAAATTAAATTAATTAAATTAAAATGAATTAACTAAGTAAAATAAAATATATTGGAAAAAATAAAACAAACTGTCACAAATTAAAATTAAATTGAAAAGTAAAGTGAAATGAAAAAAAGTAAAATAAAATAAAATAATATAAAACAAAATAAAATAAACCAAAATAAATTACACGAAAAAATGAAACAAAATAAAATGTACTAAATTAAAATAAGAAAAGATAAATTAAAGTAAAACACATCAAAATAAAACAAAATAACACAAAACACCATTTAAGAAAAAAATTAAGGAAGTAAATTAAGATGATATTAAATAAAAAAAATGATAATATAAAAAATGAAATTAAATTAAATGATGTAAATTAAAATAAATTTAAATTAAATTTAAACAAAAATAAAAAATTAATATAAAAGCAAATGTAAATGTTAGTTTAAATTTAACTGAGTTAAAAAAAAACTGAATGAAATGTGTTTTTAATTTTTTCATTACAGTTTATTTCAAAAGATTCTACTAGTTGTGTTATATGCTAAAAAAAATACAAAATAATAATTATTATTCATTTATATACCTACATATATCGAACGTATATCTACATACAAATATTTTTATAACTAAGATAAATAATGATGCAGATGAAATACCGAAGAACAAATACAAAAAAAATTACACCACAAATAAACCTTGAATTATCTGTTGTTCCAAATTTAAATGCGGTTTTTATTTCACTTTTTCATGAATAACGGTTTCACTTTTTAAATGCTAAAGCATTGCAAAGCGTGTAGTATTTTTATGGAGTACAATAAACCAGCATATCATGAAGCATTTGAAAATATATATGTATATGTATGAATGTATGTAGTTATGTATACAAAATTTTAAGAAACCGCAAAAAAATGTACGTACTTCTAAAAAAAAATACCATATGCTAGTAGTACATACATACGAGTACGTACATATGTATACATAGGTATATCAGAATTATGACTGTGGCACTTGTTGCAAACCATTACACCTATACTTGCATATGTTGGCATGTGGTGTGTAAATACATACCTATGTATGCTTATACTATATGAAAATTTCCATGCACAGCAAAACAATGTAAACCGCGATCAGATAACTTTATATATATACGAGTACTTATGTATGTAAGTAAGTGTGTGAAGACGATATTCTCAAGTCGAAACCGCAATCGGTTAACCTCAATACTGTTCGATTGCATACTTGTGCATACATACTCGTGTATGAACATACATACCTATATGTATGTAGCAGTAATGGCAAAAAATATATCCGCAATTGCAAAAAAAAAACACAAATTAGAAAAATAAAATAAAAATATGAGAATTCAAATATAAATGTAAAAGAATTGCATACATACCTAATTTTTTTTTTTTTTTTTGACTTGCATATGTACTTTTTTCTCACCTTGCTCTGCGCCACTTTCAACTTCTACCAACAGAGTCTCGATTTCCTTTCTTCACATTTCTATTGACTCACCACCAACTCAAGCCTTTATATGGCGCATGTGCTTGGAATATGGTATTTCTGTCATGCCATAACACCCACAGGCACAAATGGGTACATATGTATGTATTTACTCGATAAAAAGTTTCTGCATTACAAATTTTTATTTTATTTAAATTTTTATTTTTTTTTTTTTAATTTTTCTGAACTCTTTGTTGGCATATGAAAGTTGCAATGCTTTTATTTTGCATTTTTTTAATATTTTATATATTTATTTTTTGTTTTAGCACTACCTAACTTTCTTGCTAAGCTTTTCTATTGTTTTGAGCTATTTTTTTTTTTTTTTTGTAACTTTTTCACAATGCATGATTTTATCTACTCAGCTGCTTCTTTTCACGCTTCTATTGTCTTGCAGTTCACATATGTTTCGTACATATACCTATGTATACGTGTATGTACATACTCGTATGTGTAGTTTGGTATGCAATTGCCCTTTTTCTTTGTTTACTGCTTCTAATGCCGGTAACTGTTTTTTTTTCTTTTTTGCTGTTTTCTTGGCATTGTTTTCCTCACTTGTTGTATTTGTTTGTTCGCTTTGTATGCATAGAAAATATAGTTTTGCTGAAGGGTGTCTTCTGTACTGAATTCCTAGTCAGTTGCATACATTCACACATATATGCATGTATAATAGATCATACAGGTAGCTCTCTCCCTTTTCACTTTGCATAGTTTCATCTTTTTTCCTTTGTTAATTTTGATTTTTAGTCACTTTCCATTTTTACATTTTTGCGGCAAGAAAAGTGAAAATTTATGCACTTTATTGATTCTTGGATGTTTTTTAGCAATTTTTTAGCGTATAATAATACTTCAAGCACATATTTGTTTATCAAAATTCGCGGAAACTCTTCTATTGACGGCTAGGAACTATTTCGCCGCTGCATTCACCTTACACGAGTACCCAAAGCAGGTAGTCGCATATAAATTGGGTCCTAGTTCCCTACTCAATACAGCATCTCTCGTAAGTAGCTACCAGCCTTTCGGTATGAGGATGTTTCCAGTTCTGAAAAGGCCACTTGATGTTGCTCAAAGGCAAATTTAGACATAGAGGTTTAAAGACAGCTGTCTTTAAGGTCGACGATAAAGTGGTATGTGACAATCATCTCCTCCCCGGAATTTTCTAAGGTTTGTCACATAGCGAATATCTGCTTAATGGCAAATCCACGCTGATAAGAACCAATTAATTCTCTCCCATACACCACATGTAGCGAATGATAACAACCCCTTAGGGTTAGGGGCTAAAGAATTTACCCCTGGTAAGGCATACCTGTCGTAAAAGGCGTCTATATCCAATAGTTCCCGCGAAAGTCGGGTCTTTATGTCGGAACGACCCGGACTTTAAATCCGGCCAAGGACTGTCACTTCAGCAATGTTCCCGTAAAACCAATTCGGGGAATATTTTTTGGTTACAGCAACAACAACAACAGTAACAGCTATTTGAAAAATATGAAAAATTTTTCTTGAAATACAGTACATTGACTTGTAAGCAAGGAAGGTATTCGAATCGAATACTTAAATAAATATCGATTAAAAACTTGACAAAACGCCATAAATAATTCATCAAAACAAAAATGAATGAACTTTCAATCATTATTTTTACGACACATCAATATGAAAACAAAACAGTTATTAAGCCACATGCCAAAACTTACCGTTAATTATCTGTTAGATTCGTTTACTATTAAAACCCATAAAAAGGGCAATGCAATGAACCTATAAACGAGAAATAAATTCGCAATAAAAACATAACACAAAAGATTGTACGAGCATGAGGAAATTATTAAAAAAATTATTATAACACTAAAATGGATAATCAACACTTTAAATACTGTTATTGGCAATATTTGAACGATTTGCCATAAATTGCCGGCGAGGAAACTATTTAAGATTTTTTATAGGAAAATTGTAAAATAAATTACAAAAAATGAAGTTAATTTTGCAAAAACTATAAACAGAAAATATGCAAAATTAATTAAAAAAAAAATTTAAGATATTTGAACGTATGTGTAGGAAAAACAAACAAGAAAGAGAAGTTGCCTATTAGCCTATTTGGCCTATTTAAAAGTAAAATATTATTTTAGCATGGAAATTAGGGCTTTATTTGGACAATTAAAATTATCCGTATTATGTCATAATATTTCTCTGATAGAAACCCTGGTTCTTGTTTTTCTTGAGGCCATGCCGAATCATTAGACATCAACAGATGATTATTACTGGCGAGGTCTGGCCTATAAAATGAATGCATAAAATTCTCTCAACCAAGTTCACGGAGTTGCTGGCGAACCACAATCGGTATGTGTGTTCTAGGGTTGTCCTGACGAAACACAAATCCCATCCTGTTGACCAAAGCTGCACTCTTCTGGGCGATTGGTCCCTTCAGACGGTCCAATTGCTGACAGTACAGGTCCGATTTAAGAGTTTGGCTTTAAGTGAGCAACTCCTAGTGGATTATGCCTTGCTAATCCTACCAAACACACTACAAAAGCATCCTGGCCACTTATAAAATCACCTGTCACCAGTTGCTTCCGATTCAGCAGTGATTTACAGATAGAAATTCGGTCCATGACGTTTTTTGCTCGTTGTAAGTATCTAACCTTTTTCAAAAGGGATTACAAGCTGTTTTTTTGGCAAAGTTTAGCTCCTGAGCAATCGAAACAGTGCTCGCATCACGTTCAGTTCCGATAATTTTCAATATTTTATCGACAATTTCGGAAACTGGTTTTCACCTTTGTGAAGCATATTTTACATAAAAATGAGGGAAATCGAAAAATCCAACAGACCGGTGATCGAAAACCAGTCACAGTCCGGACTGTCCTGAACCCGTAACCGATCGCGGAAGGTCGCGGTTACACGTGTCTCTTACACTGAACAGCTACAGATTTGTTCATCAGCTGCTATAAAATTGCATGGGAAAAGGAGAGGGAATTTATTTAATTATTTAAAGCACTCAGTAAGTATGTTATGATACAGAAAAGCGAATCAGAGGAATCAATATTGGTGAAATGTGTATTAAAATCGTTACACAAAGATCTAAAAGGGACCTAAAGTGTCTAGATGACCTTAATGGGATGGTGAAGTTAAGCTCGCTAAGTAGGTATGGGAACAAAATCGACGTAACCGAAATTGAGCATGAGTAGCTAGTCAAAAAATCGAACAGACGGGCTTGGTTAAATCAACCCTTCGTTCTGACCCAACACGTATAAATTTTTATGGGTCTCTCTCTCTCTTCCTTCTGGCTTAGAAGCAGTAGTAGAAGTAGCAGCTTTTGTCTTAAAGCAGTGAAATGTTGCTGCTGTTGCTGTTGACAGTCAGGTGCGCATCAGCAACAATTTTTACTCATACATACACATACCTATCTCATACGAGTGCATGGTACAGACACCAAAACGAATCTTTTCAGCAGGTTTGTTGTTGTTGCTATGTCTATTGTTGTATAGCAGGCAGTGAAAGTTTTGGCTTGTGGAATTTTTCTAGTTGTAAATATAAAATTAATCAATGAATGGCAAATGGGAGTGGGAATAAGCACTCATTGTAAGTATATACGTACGTACAAACATATATACATATGTGATACTATTAAAATGAATGAAGGGTATTTCTTCTAAAAAATATGAAAAACGAGTCTCGAAATTCAAAATAAATCTCAAACTACATACGCATATATAATAATATCATTGGTTAACAGCTTTTAATTTACCTTTTAGCCTTCGTCTTCAGTAGAGCCGATTATTTGATTTGATCTAAAAGGGTTTCTCTCTTAAGATATTTTCATTTTTAAAAAAGATTTTGCCTCTCCTTATATATCTAAAAATATCATCTCACCTCTCTTAGGCGACATGACTTGATCTTTACAGATTCTCTTGTTCTTTACAATACCATTAATTCCAACTCTCAAATGACCAAGTGACCACAAAACCGGGAAAACTTTTAGGTATTGGGTAACTAAGATATAAGAACCAAGGTTGTAATGACGACAGGGGAGTGACTAAATGACTCCACCTCAACTTTCTCCTCTGCTGCCTCCATGTTTCTCCAACAAATGGAGAGACCTACAGTTTAGACTAAGCCGCCTCCGAACAGTTGATGGTTTTTTATGAGGAGCTTTCGGTTTTCATGTCAGAAGTACACTCGGAGGGGTTGACATTCCCGCCGAGGTGCGAACCGCAATTAGAAAATTTTAACTTAGTTTTTTATTTAAATTAATTTTCTATAACTTTTAAATGTTGATCGCGTCGACTTAACTACAAACCAAATACCTCAATAAGTACATCATAAGTGCAACCAAAGTTAAGTTGTCTGGTAATCGTTGTTGTTGTTGTTGTAGCGATTCACTGGCCCCACTTAGGGACAGGTTTAATTAAGTCGCCAAGGTCATCTAGTGGTAGGTCCAGGTAACGTGCTGTTTCCACGGGATTGGACCAGAGGGAGAGGGGAGTTAGATTTGTCGGCTTAACGGGGCATGTGGAGAGGTGGTTAGTGTCGTGCGGAGACTCTCCACGTTGGGTATGCTGAGGTCGAGTCTGGATAGGTAGGAGTTTAACCTGCTACAGTACCCAGACCTAAGTTGTGCCAGAGGCACGCGGGTCTCTCGAGGCATCTCAAGCTCTGCAAAGGGGTGGTGCTTTTGCCCCGAGCACGCCATTCACGGGAAGGGAGTCTTTGAAGGTGTTGACTGAGTCCTGGTGAATGGCGTTCAGTGCTTGTCTGTACGCCGTCCTGTCCAGCGGTTGTTGCACATGTTGCTGGATGGTGTCCTTCATATCAAGTACTCCTTTTCTGATGTGCCTAGGTGGAGGTTCAGCTTCAATAAGGTGCCTTTTGGGGTGTTCCCTAAGGTAGAATTTCATACCCTTAGGTGTCTTTTTGACGGAGTTTTGAACAAAGCCTTATATCTGAAAAATCGGTTTTTGGTAGCTTTATGATCAATTTCGATCATTTTCAACTGCAATGTGTGTGTAATTAATTATATGTGTGTAAAATACTTAGCCTGGTCAGCAAAATTTTAACAAATGTGTTACCCAAAATCTTAAAAATCGGTTTGAACTGTCCGGTTCTAACAAATGATCGTTTAAATGTATCATGTTTGGTTGAAAGATCTCTAAAACTGAGGAACTATTTTGCATACAAACAGGCGGACAGACTAGGCTATGTAAGCTTAACTTGTCATTCTGATCCGATCGGTATAAATTTCCATGGGTATATCTCTTATTCTTCTGGTATTTACATGCTTCGGACCAAGTTTATAATTTGGGTTGATGGTCGGACCCCGACTCGAGCCCTGACCATTCGAATGTTAAGGAAGTAGTCTGCTTTAGGGGTTTGAAAAAATTCATTTATTCTATTTAAGAATATTTCTTCAAAATTCAAAAAGAATTTAGGTCCGATCGAAAAAACTCATAGTGATCTGGCTTCAGCATTAAACGAGTTCAGACTACAACCGCTTCAGAAAACTCATGACAACATTGGAAAATTCCAATATTTTTCTATACTAAAAATTGGATTTTGAAGTTTAAATATAGTACATTATTGTCTAAAAATTTCGTTTACCGCAATAATTTCCTACTATTTCAAAAAAATTGCTAAAAAAAAAACGCCTTTTGCGTGTTTTCAAGAAGACTACTTTTGACTTTCGCCCTCTTTTGTCGATTTTACAATCAATCGATCCATTTTTTTCCAATATTTTACAATAGAAAATACCGACGACTTATTTAATTGCAATGTTTTAGCAATTTTACCAAATTACTCCCCAGATTTGTGATAATTAATAATTAAATTTCGAATCTCTTCACAAATTAAGCTGCAAGAAATATGGGACTCTATTTCAACAGAGCAGTGCCAAAACCTGCTTAATTCAATGCAGGATCGTTGTAAATATGTTATAGAGGCTAAGGGTGATGTTACCAAGTATTAATATTAAGTATATATATTATATTAAGCCAAATAGACTGTAAAGTTTGTAGCGTACGAAATAATAGTGGTCAAGTGTTTGTAAACAATAATAAGAATAGTGTATGTAAATAAATGCTGTTGTTGTTGTGCGCTAAACAACAACAAAAATTTTTTTTCTATCAAATAGAGAACAAAATTATCTTTCAGAAAAATATATGTTTGTATGTGTTATCTGCATTATCTTCACATATATTGTGTGCTAAACATTGCATATGCGTAAAAACACCAGCCGTGCGAATTAATAGTGGTCAGGGCTCGTAGCTAGTTTTTCGCATGAAATTTTACCTCACACCACAAGTGAAACTCTGCAAACTGTGACATAGAAAAGTAGACAAGACAACTCAATTTCCAATTTTACAAATTTACAAATTTTCACTCGCATGCTTAACAATGCATCTTCCCGCCTTAAAAAAATACATACATATTTAAAATATATATGCAAAATATCTGAGATAATGAATGTGGCTTAGTGTTTGTGGCGAGTATAAATTTATGACAATTTTCTACAAGTTTATACGCTTCTCAGCTAACACTCGTTCTGCTTGTCAAGCATAGTAGAATTTATTGTTTTTTTTTTTCATATATGTAATACATATTCTGCGTCGTTAAAAACAATTAATGCATATGCACATCTTGTTTGTCTGGTGTTGCACTTGTGAGTATTAATTTCAGATTTTACAGGATTATCCATGATGTGGTTTCGAAAAGAAAAGTAAATAAAATGCATACAGATATCAAAATACAGATCTTTACTTATGAAACCACGAAATGAATTACTCTGTACAAGAAAGTTTTTTTTTTGGTTTAGTGAAAATAGTTTTGTTCGTTTTCTTCTGATATAATGAATTTCTATATTGAACTTGTCTTAACCAAGTTTTCAGGAATATTCGACTCAGAATGGCATATAGAGTCTTTTGGAAAATTATTTCCACAAAGTTATATCTTAGAAATGTATGACTTTATTCTAAAATAATTAAATCTAATAACGAAATAATAATTCCGCAAGTAAAATTCTAACTAGATATTTTCCTTCACTGCTCCAGATGATTATATTTCACTGTCTAATTCCTATGATAATTATTTTCTAACTGCTATACTCATCATGCTGACCAAAATTTCACTTTCCAATTTCTTGTGTTAAGTAGTTTACCCCAAATCGCATGCAAATCACTTATAAAAAGAGTCTCGTTTTGTATTACATTTCGCACAACACGTGCTGCGTGTCATAACGATTAGCACGCTGACATGACATATTTACAGGATTATCCATGCCACTTTAGCTACATAGATAACCTCAAATTCTCATATGCTTACATATATACTCACATATTTACATATGAAAGTGGAGGCAGAAACGTGTTGACTCGTCAGCGTTAACCTGCTTTTGTGACGAGGTCACGAAAAAATCTACGCACACACACACTTTGCTCTCACTTAATCGGCATTGGAATTAGCTATGACAGCAAGAGCTGATTGATAACATTTTTGTACATGTGCATACATGCATATTTGTATATATTGTGTATGTACATTTACATATATGTACGATTGTTTTGTCTGTTCAGTAAAAAAAAAATTAAATAGATGCGCAAATAAATAGGGCTGATATGTTTAAAAATTAAATAAAAAAAACTATACAATAAAATTAAAAAAAAAAAAATTAATTATAAACATTTTTAAAACGTTTTAGAGCGATATTCTCAATACTCGCCTAAGTGACGATTTGTATGATACTCACTTTTGGAGTCAAGGTGCATGTATTGTCTTGTAAAACTAGCCATAAATGATAAATGAACCAGTTTCTTGTTTATTATGCGACATTTTCATTATAAGATGTTTAAAAATACACACAATCGGTACTCAAGCACTCTGACGCAATCTGTTACTGTGACAACTAAGCAAATTTTTTTATTAGACATACTTCCAATTTCGCAACAATCGTATCAAATTTTGTTTACTAATCAATAGTTGCTATTGTTTGCAATAAATAATAGCAGTCATCACTACATACGCATATGTATATGTATGAACGATATTGAGAAGGTTTTGTATATTGTCACTGCATTTTGATTTGCATAATAAAAGTTTGCAACTATTTTTGAATATTTTCTATAAATTAAAAATAAAATAAAAGCACAAAAAAACGATATAATATAAATTAAATTAAACTAATTTGAATTAACGTAATATTTATAAAACAAATTTTTTAAATTAAGTAAATTAAAGTAAAACCAAAAATTAAATATAACAAAAAAATATAATAAAATGAAATAAAATAAAAAATGAAATAGAATAAAAAAAATGAAATAATCAAATAATATAATTTTATTTAAAATTGAAATTAAAACAAATTAAAGTAAATAAAATAAATTAGAGTAGAATGAAATAAAATATTAAACAAATATAAAAAATTTCAAAAATTAAAAAAAAAAATAATATAAAATAAATCTGAGTACAAAACTTAATAATTAAACATTAAATTAAATATAATAAAATAGAATATAAAACGAAATAAAAAAAAATAATCTAAAGCAAAAAAAAACAATTATGAAAATAAATGAAATTAAATTTATAAAAATTAAATAAATTAAACTAAAGTAAACTAAAATAAAATAAATTAAGTAAACCAAAATATAATAATAATAAAATAAAATGAAATGATTTAAAGTAAAGTAAAAAAGAAGTAGAATAAAAAATATAAAATGAAATGAAATAAAAAATAAAATAAAATAAATAATAAAAAAATAACATAAAATATAATATAATAAAACAAAACTAAAATGACATAATTTAAATAAAATAAAATAAAATGAATAAAAATAAATTGAAATAAATAAAAATAAAATGAAAAAAGTAATATAAAATAAAATAAAATGAAATAAAATGATTAAAAATAAAATAAAATAAAATAAAACAAAATAAATAAAAATAACTTCAAATAAAATAAATAAAAACAAAATAAAAAGTACATAAATTAGAATATAGTAAAAAAAAATAAAATAATATAATTTAAATAAAAATAAAAAAATAAAATAAAATGAAATGATTAAAAATAAAATGAAATAAAATAAAATGAAATGATTAAAAATAAAATTAAATTATTTAAAATACAATAAAATAAAATATGTATAAAAAATAAATAAAAATAACATAAAACGAAATAAATATAATATATATAATAAAAAAAATAAAATATAATTAAATAAAATAAAAGTAAAATAAAACAAAAATAAAATAATTTGAATAAAACAAATAAAAAAAATAAAATAATATAAAAGAAAATAGCATAAAATAAATAAAAAAATGAATATAATATATAAGAAAATAAAATAAAACGAAATGAAATTAAATAAAGTAAAATAAAATATAATTAAATTAAATTAAATTAAGTTAAATTCAATTATAGTAAATATAAAAAATGGAATGATATTTTAGAAAATAAAATTAAAAAAAAAAACAGAAAAATTTTAAAATATAATAAAATAATAAAAACCTATAAAATTAAATTAAAATCAAAAAGAGGAGTTGTTTTCGGCCACGCCAAAGTCTTTATACCTTTCATGACCATATCAAATGTATGGTATTTCATTTTAGGATTAAATATTAATTCTCATATTGAATTTCGATGATTTTCGGTGGCAATGTTTATTTGTGCATTGTGTAGAATACTAAATCTCACGTTATATATTTATGGCCCAAAATCTTAAATCTGAAAAATCAGTCGTATACACGTATATTCGTATGCTAAAGTGGTCCGATCAGGCCAATTCTTACTAATGATCATTTAAAAATGTACCACTACATCTGTGTACCAAGTTTGGTGTATTTATCTCAAAAATTGAAATATTGGAAATTGAGTTATAAAAATCAAAGTAAAATAAAAAAAATAAATGTTAAATATTTTTTTTTTTTAATTTTAGTCAATTACTCATACGTTTGCGTTTTTTTAAGGTATCAAAAAATATTACCTGTTTATCAAAATCTGCTTGTAAAACTGGTTTCTGGGTTAGAAAATTATATACATTTATTAAATGATTGCAAATATGAAATTTTTCAATTTTATTTTCTTCTTACTTATGTGTATGGTATATAGTATACTCGTACATCTACATATACATATGTATTTAATATGTAATTGATGTAATATGTAGATATACGAATATACTAAACACACTAGAGTAAGTATTTTTTGTTGTATTTTTCGCTGACTACTTAATCATTAAAAGTATTATTAAGTATTTGCGAAGAAAAAATTGAGTTTTTAATATTTCAAGTAAAATTAATGAAATTAGTCATCCCATAAACTAAAAAATTTTAATTCAAACCATAGAAATGCGGTATGTTTTCACAGAGAATTCATTTATGACTCCAAGAAAACCCATACAACCTAGTGTCCCAAAAAATGTTAGAATAGTTACTTCATGGCCATAAGAAAAGTACCGTATAATAATTTCTAAAAAATTTTAGAATTACATCTTTACATATATCACATGTTTTCAAAACATTACTAAACATGAACACTCTGCTTATCTTTATGCCAATGCATTTAGGTATGCATGTATGTATGTATGTATGCATATTTATTGCACATCTTTTTGCACTACCTACAGCCCGAAAATATTGTAATTTGTGGCCGACACTTAAGTCAAAGGAAAATAAATACTCGTAAATAACTTTTTTGGATATTTTACCAGCAAATTTTAACAACTTAATATTTCTTTTTTGATCTATAATTTAACACCTAGACATTAGCTTGCACACGCATGAAATATTTATATTGTACTTGTATGTATGTACTAAAATACAAATTATGCATAAACATTCATTCCCACATTTCCCAGCAGGTGTTAAAAGTCAAAAAGCAGTACCATAAAGCTGTCGACTTGTAGACAAACAATGCAAAATGCATACTCGTACATGCAGACGTACATACATATGGTACATAAATGCTTACAGGCATATTTACGTACATATATGTATGCACACCCATAAAAAATCAATTTTAAACACCAAACAATCATTTAAATGTCGAAAGGAAACAATACAATAAAATTGACTAATTTCTATTTTTGTTTGACTTTCCTCATCTTCGTCTTCTTCTTTTCTTTGCAGATTTGTGCGTTAGCTACATTTATACGAAAAAAAAAACACAAACAAACAGAATTGGTGAGTGTCAGATTATTTGTTGTTTTTTGTTTGTTGCTTTTTCTATTTATATTTATTTATTAATTTTTAATGTGAAAAAGTGAAATTTCACTTTCTAACATTTCAACAACTTGCGCATGTGTTATTTTTTGTTTTTTTTTTGTAAATTTCAAGTGTCTGTAAGAAAAAAATTTACACTTTATGATGAGACATCGGAAGCTGTACATAGCCAGTTATTCTATTTTATATTTGTTCCCACATTCACTTTTCATTTGTTTCGCCATGCCATAAATACCGGGGAAGAGTAATCAAATTGGCAATAAATAAAATTATTTTTGGTGTCAATAAATCCCACACTTTTTTTTAAACATGTACATGTGTATGTACACATATAGATTCATAAAAACCTGCTCATACAAATTGTAATATTTTTTTTTCATTTAAAATTTATATTTTTACCTACTTTTATTATTATTAGAAGTCAAACGTTGTTGTTGCTTGTAACCAAATCATATAAATTTTTTCGTTACCCTTTCCGGAAAGAAAGTATGTTGATTTCGGTAAAAAGCTGCCAACGTACTAAATCGAAATTGGAACCTGATCTTGGTGCATTCCCAGGAAAGAAAAATATTTCATATGTCGAAATGCAGTGAAAGAGAAACCTTCGAACAAAAATTTACCCAAATCGAATTAAAAATATTTTTTCTCTTTTCAATCAGTTTGGTCCATTCCCACAAATTTCGAATATGATATTTACGGAAGAAAAATGATGACCCTAGTAAAATTCATTTTTTGAATAGGTCGAACGCTGGTACACTTTTGGGGAATTTTTTTAACTACAGAAACAAACTATCAGCATAATCTGCCATGTAGTTTCGATCATAGATAACAAGCATAAAACAAAAATTTTTATAATTTTTTTACCATTAAAAAAGTTTTCCAGAGACCGAAACAAATGGCTTTCAGATGGTGCAATGTCCCGGCTATATGGTGGTGCTTCAAATCTTCGCAAAAAAGCTCCGCCAATTTTTACCTCGGCCGCCATGGATATGATGAAACACAACAACTTTTCTATTGATCAATTCTGTACGATTTTTTTCGTAAGCTGTTGACAGTGGAGGAGCACAGAATTGACCGTTCCGCTAGGTTGTAGCAGCTTATATTGGACATTCCCTTCCACATCTACCATATTTGTATGCTCAGCATCACCTTGTTTACCGACAATTCAGGTTTTAAGGCCATAACTCTTTCATTTTGCATCGCCCCTGAAGCACCACTGCAAATGGTTCGATTTTGTCACTTTTTAGAATCGTTTTACTATTGATAATTCGCTCAATCAAATCTTTTGTGTTAATTCCCTGCAGTGAAAAATACTAGTTGTGAACTAGAATCCCACTAGTTTGCATTTTTTCACTACTAATTAGTTTTCCAAACTGGTATTTTTAACATAAAGTTGTTCTACGAACTATCAAGTGAACGAACGTGTGTTCGTCAGCTTTATACTAGTTAAATACTAGTTCTTGAATTTCTGCTTCATCGAAAATAAAACTGAAATTAAAAACGATTATAGCCGAGGTAACAAAAACGCATCATTTGTTCTTTTTTTTCGCTGTTTGTGACCAATTGGAAATACCAAGTACAGATCCTTCTCTATTTGGGTTTTCAAAGGAAGGAGGTCTTCCTCTTGATCTAATTTCCAAATACCTTCAAAGCTGGAGTCTTCTCATATATTTGGACCACATGATCTAGCCCCACAATAATGCAGTACGGAAATGATGAGCGACTTGTAGAGTTTTGTCTTCGCTCGTGGTGAGAAAACTTTACTTTTCAATTGCCTACTCAGTCCAAAGTAACCCCCGTGTTGTACCCTCCAAATTCAGCTCTGCAGCTCGGATTATTTTCTCCAGCAATAAATTAAGAAATCGTGCTTGTTTGGTAGCGAACAACGCGGAGAGGTCCTTCTCGATCCTAACAACGGTTTTTATGTTGCTTAACGTCCGTCAACCTATCGTACAAGTTTAGAGGCAGCTTTCTTTTGCTTTCTCGTTTCTATAATTTTGCCAAACACTCAGCAACTGTCAGCGCTTGGCAGTAGGCAAGTGCAAAAGGTGCAAAAATATGAGAGAAACATTGTCTGGAATTTGGCATAATGAGGTCGAAGGCGAGCATTTTAGCAATTGGTGTTTTGATGAAGACTCTTTCGACACCTTTTTGGGTGTAGGGAACACCTTTCAGCTTCACATGAAATTTGGTAAGAAAAGACCTTTAGGCTTTTAGTTTTTTCATGAGAGAGCCCAGTTTTTGAAAGAACGATGTGAAATGGATTATCAGCTTCGAATAAAAACCTCAAACTAAACTGTAGTCAAATATGCCACTAAAAAGCCGTTAATAAGTCACCGTTGACATCGTCTAACCAGTAACAGTCCGGACTGCCCTGAACCCGAAATCGATCGCGGAAGGTCGCGGTTATAAATGCCTCTTACACTAAACGGCTACAGATTTGTTCATCTGCTGCTATAAAATTGCATGGGGAAAAGAAGAGGGAATTTATTTAATTATTTAAAGCACTCAGTAAGTAGGTTTTGATACAGAAGAGCGAGTCAGAGGAATCAATGTTGGGGAAATGTGTATTAAAATCGTTATACAAAATTCTAAAAGTGTCGCGCATTCCAAAGTTTGTTCTGCATGAGCCCAATGAAAGTGCCTAGATGATCTTAAAGGGATTGTGAAGCTAAGCTCGCTAAGTAGGAATGGGCTATTGATAGCACCACTTATCAATTTAGTTAAAAATAAAACTCCAAGCATCTTTCTACGACTATGCAGTGTAGGCAGATTATTGAGCCGTAAACGACTCTTGTAAGAAGGCAGATTCTTGTTCGCATCCCAGTTTAAATTTCCTAACGCGAATAATAGCAATTGCTTTTGTACAGATTCCAATTTATCACTCTACAATTGATAGTGCGGACTCCATACAACTGAGACATATTCCAAAATGAGCATAACAAGTGAGGTAAAGAATAATTTGGTAATGTATGGGTTCTTGAACTCCTTATCACAAGTATTTACATACCATATATGATTTCTGAAATCTAGCTTAGGTCCCATTGTGACACCTAAATCAATGAAGTCCGTAACTTGTTCAACACTGTGATCATGTATCATATAGGCAAAGGATTAGAAAGATTTTCTGGAGAAATACATATATTTGCATTTATTTAAATTAAGGGTCATACAGTTCGCATCGCACCATCTAACTGAATTATTTAGGTCAAGTTGCAAAAGCTCTCTATCTTCAATATAATAAACTGATTTAAAGAGCTTGACATCATCTGCCTACATGAGTATTTTACAATGAAGAACAACATTTGGAAGGTCATTGATGAATATAAGGAAGAGTAAGGGACCGTGGTGACTGCTCTGAGGAACACCAGATGTTACTGCTATTTCACGTAATGTAGAATTTTTTAAAAATTATTTTTTGTTTTCTACCAATCAAGTACGATGAAATCCACTTGAGAAGGGAAGGAGAAAACCCGAAATATTCGAGTTTAGAGTGAAGTAAAGGATGACCTTGTCAAATGCTTCAGTCAGCGTAGATAACATCTGTTTGATTATCATTTTTGAAACCATTACTGACATGGGTGGTGAATTCTAGCAGGCTCGATAGGGTAGATTTACCTTTACAAAACCCATGTTGTGAGATGTCTATAATTGATGACCCAGAATGGGCTAATTGATCAGTTATAATAGCTTCGAAAATTTCGTGGATAGAACATAACTTTGCTATCCCCCTGTAATTCCCTATTGAGGTTCCACTACCAGATTCATGTAGAGGTAGAATATATGACTCTTTCCACAAAGAAGGGAATAAACTTTGCTTCAATGAAGCATTGAATATGTTCTTCAATGTTATATATAGAGATTCAGCAAAAAATTGTGGCACTTTTACACAATCAAAAGAAGGCATAAAGTAAGCGACTTCTTCATGGTCGGATAATGAAACATTTTCTCTATTATCATCGCAATTTTTGTGTTCCACTGCCGTTCAGCAGACTGGCGAATTTTTCGATCCATTAATAAAAATTTTTAAAGAAAAAAATTCAAAATGCATTGATTAATTAATTAATTAATCATATATCAAGTAATCAAAATGCGGGAATAACATTTAATTAATATGATGAAATTAATTAAGCATAGACAGCATAAATATATTTATATTTCAAGGACGAATTGCTAAGCTCAAACGAGATTAGTTGTCAAAGCCCATCAGAGAGAGCAGCTCTTTATCTCTTAGCACTCTCTCTACAGTTGGTTTTTCTTTATGCTTACAACTGCAAAAACCGCTTACCTTTACACATATAGAAAGTTGAACGAATAAATAATAAATTCTTTTATAGATAAATGCTACATATATATATATAACATCACTTAAGACCCACTTATGAGAAAACTAGCACAGTAGAAGGAAGCAGAACAAGTTCCAGCATTTGAAACACACATATAATTATATATACAAATAAATAAATAACTTTGAGGATATGAGCAACAAACTTGTAGAATTATAATATTTACTTCAGCTACACGTACATATGTCCGCATGTATATATGTATTTATGTAAGTATTTCTCGGTCACTTCACTTTTATTTCTTGAAATCGCAAGTTTTTACTGTTGACATTCGCCAATTACTAGTTTTTGAATTTGTTTTTTTTTTTTAATTTTTCCTTTTCTTTTTCGCAACATTTTTATGACACACTCTAAGCGTATTTCATGGTTATAAAAACAAAAAAAAAAACAAAAAAAAAAAAACAAGCAGAAACTACCACAAACCGTAATAAAAAGTGGGCACTCAACAAATTATTATGCAGCCAATTGCTGTCCGTTGGCTTAACTACCAAACAACAACAACAGAGAATTGATTGCAGACAGAGTGGCTGTTGTTATTCATTTCTCGTTGTGACAGTCAGCAATGACAACAGGAATTACAATAAAAAAAATTAAGAAAACAAGAAGTGAAAACAAGCATAGAAACATTACATATAATAATTTTAATTAAAACAAGTCGAAAACCAACGGTCAGCCGTGGTTAAAATGAACACAAAAAAACAAGAAAAACTAAAGACAAAAATTCACTATGTACAACAATGTGCTTCTTAGGAGTAGAGCGTTAAATTTTTTTTACTACTATATTAATATCATTTGAAAAATCCCCTAAAATTATATGTCCGAGGTGCTTGCGCATGCGCCTCACTTGGGGCTAACTGCATGTCGAGCGTCAAGTACGTCAATCGAAAAATTACTGCCACCGCATGATATCACGGAAGTCTGCGCATTGTTTTCAGTATACATACACATATACATATATGCGTATGTATGTATCTATATACGTTGATATGTAAATGCTTAGGCGACAAGCACGTCAATTGTCTTTGTTTGCTTCTGGTTTCCTTTAGCTGATTTAATATTTAATAATTAACTTAAAAACTCCAAGAAATTTACATACATACATATATATTTATCTAAACAAATATGTATACATACACACAAATATATGTATGTAAATAAACACAAATGTACATATCGTATATCAGCGAAAATGCGCGTTGAAAAGTGAAAAGTTTTTGGTAGCGAGAAAAAAAAAGAATAAATACATAAATAAAAAAGACCAAAAAAAAATTTGTCTTTCCTTTTTTTTTGACTGACCAAAAATAAACGCCCAAAATCGTCAACGCCACCTTTAATTACCTTATGCGCTTGTTTGACTTGTGTGTATGAAAGCGAAAAGCGGAAAGGCAAGAAAATCACTTTCAATTGTTGTCAGCAAAATTGTCAAAACAAAACAAAATACTATTGTACAAAGTTTGGCGTTGCGACCTCTACCTATGCACATACATACATACATATGTACGATGTTACTATATATGTACATAAATACACTTGCAACACGGTATGTGGTATTAATACTTTTTTTGGTTGCATTGTTTATTCTAATTTTCTGTCTCATTTGCATAGATTTATATTTAATTTAAAAGTAAAATAAAATGAAACTTCTTATTAGCGGCCGTTAAGCACACTGTGGGGGAGTAAACGGCGGACTAATAAGTAGTTGGTTGAGTTCGCTTCTGAAATTTCCTAAAATGATTAAATTTGCTTGAAAGTAGAGCGAAGCAGTAATGCCTTCCCGTGAACCGACATATATATACCATATGTATTCATATCTAATTGGCACTTTGTAACCGCTGAAGCGATTTTCTGGTAGCTCCCCCTCCGTTTTGAGGTGTGCGTTGCCATGTTTTCTAATAACTGGACGGACCTACAGTTCATTCTAAGCCGCTTTCATTTGATGTCAAAAATATATTCGAAGGATTGACTTTCCCAGCTAAGTAGGGGGCGACAGCAATTGGAAAAATTAATTCTCTCTAATTTTGTATATTTTTGTCTAGCCAGGATTCGAACCAGGGTCTTCAGAATGGTTGTACGCATGCTAGCCATTCGACTATTGCGGTCACCAAGAACAATATTGCTAGGAAAAAAATGTAGCTAAGCATGAAATGTTGCTAAACATGAAATGTTGATAAGTATAAAATGTTGCCAAGTATAAAATGTTGATAAGCATAAAATGTTGCCAAGCATGAAATGTTGATAAGTATAAAATGTTGCCAGGTATAAAATGTTGATAAGTATAAAATGTTGCTAAGTATAAAATGTTGATAAACATAAAATGTTGCTAGCATGAAATGTTGCTATATTTTATTTTTATATTTTAATTAATTTTGAACGCTTTAAATAGTTTTAAACATATTTACATTTCATTTCACTTTCCTTTTATTTTTTTTCGAATTTAATGTCCGTAAGCAATTTAGTTACATTACTGCTAATTACTTATGGTATCTACTGATAAATAAGCTATTATCTAAATTAAAAAAAAAAGTTTTAGACACAGAGCTTGTTAAAAAATTCCACCTCATAGCTAGTATGTGAGACGAACTTTACTAGAATACCATTATCACCTTAACTTTCGTCAATATTAGTCCTACCTGCTTACCACATACATATACATACCATATATGATTTCCTCTGACCTTTTGTCTCAAATGGAATAATAAAGTGACCGTTTATTTGGAGCCTATATGAATTGTAGTACACCACTTCATGACATTTCAAACCATTTGGTTTTCTAACGATTTGACAAGGAGTATCTACATCTTTATCGTTATTCTTGAAAATGGAAGCTTTCTACTTTATTGAAGGATGGAAGTGTTGGAGCGAGAGAAAAACTTCCGTAGAAGTATTGACATTTTTAAGCCATTCCTGGTGCTGACAAACCTCTAAGCATGCCATTATGCAAGTTTTCGAATATGTACAGTGCACCATTAGTTTAGGACCTAGAAGGGGATTTCCTAAATCACTGGATTGTTTAATAAAAGTGAAATAAATTTCTTAGAACTCCTTATTCAATTTACTACCGACTTCGAAGTAGTACAAATTTTCAAAAACTAGTTTCCTTGAAAAGCTATAAGGATTTTAAAAATCTTGAAAGCAAATCAAAGCCATAAAAATATACTTTCTGATGCCTTTCTAATTTAGCATTTTTCTCATATTGATTGGACATTTAATATGAGTTTTGGGGTGGTATGATATGTACTATTTATTGCCTTATTTGGATGTAATAAAGTTTACCAATTTAAATATTTCAATACCTAAATGCGTAGTAAAAAATGCAATTTCAAATCATTTTCTACTTCATAGCTATGTATGTATGTATATAGCTCGTAAAGCCACAACAGCAGCAACACCTCAACCAAATATAATGAATAATGGGCCCAAAATAGGTTAATGAAAATTTAAAATCAAAATCGTAAATCTTGCCCTCGTTCAATTTAATGTCGCTCATAAAAGCAAACTCTTGGCCACGGAGTGCTTATTGCTGATGCAGAGGAAAATTTTAGCTTTTGCAATGAGCGCTTGCTTAAGAAAAAGTGTTAAATAGTCAAAGCTGGTTATTTTTATATAGCGATCGAATAAACGTAGACGATCGATTACAGAAAATTAATTGCATTTTAACAGCAAAATACACACACACATCTATATGGATGTATATAACTAAAGCGAGTTGTAGCGCTAAGCTTAGTATGTAGCTGCAACAACAAAATAAAACTTTTATATAAAAAGTGGAGAAAAAAAAATTCAATAAAATTGACATGAGCCAACAATAACTTTCGATTGAATGGACTAATGGAGAATTGTACAAGAGGCTGAGCAGGCATTGTGCGGTGCTAGTAACAGCAGCAACAGCAGCAACAGCAACAGCAACAGCAGCAACAAGTATTGCCGCGTACGGCTATCATGAGCACAACATCTCCTTCCAGTCAGCCAGAAGTCAACAACACTTGTTGATTGCAACAACATGTACACACACATACCATAAAGCGAACAATTGCGAACGTTTGCTGCTGCCACATGACACATTCAAACATATGTACTATAGTATACATATTATATATGTACTTATAAGCGTGTCGTGTCTCATAACGTGGCGAAAGGCGTCATACACCCATATATATTACATACATATGTATGTATATATAAAGTCCTTACTCGTTATTAACCGGACAATAACTGGACAAATGTATGTATGTCCAGTTAGTGTATACGAGTATGCACTGCTGACTAACGGTGGCACAGGTCGCAACGCTTTGACAGCCATCAATACTTAGCGCATGTACGTGTATGGTGTGAAAACACTTTCTAATGACATTTTAACCAGTTCAAATGGTTTTGCGAAAATTGAAATAGTAAAAATACATAATTATGAGAGTGAAAATTTATGACCACATAAGTAATTAGCGGTATGTTAGTCATGTAATTAAATTACTTACGGACATTAAATTCGATTAAATTAAAAAGGAAGCGAAATGTAAATGTAAGATATTTAAAACATTATATAAAACATTCAAAATAAATTTAAAAAAGTTTATTTAATAAAATAAATAAATAACATAAAATACAGTAAGATTTAGCGCAACATTATGCAACTAATACTTATTTTTATTTATATATTATGGTTAGCAACGTTTTATGCTTAGCAACACTTTATGTTTACCAAAATTTTATGTTTGCCAACATTTTATGTTTACCAACATTTTATGTTTACCAACATTTTATGTTTACCAACATTTGATATTTACCAACATTTTATGTTTACCAACATTTTATATTTTTCAACATTTTATGCTTACCAACATTTTATGTATAGCAACATTTGATATTTACCAACGTTTTATGTTTCCCAACATTTTATGTTTCCCAACATTTTATGTTTACCAACATTTTATGTTTACCAACATTTTATGTTTACCAACATTTTATGTTTACCAACATTTTATGTTTACCAACATTTTATGTTTACCAACATTTTATGTTTACCAACATTTTATGTTTACCAACATTTTATGTTTACCAACATTTTATGTTTACCAACATTTTATGTTTAACAACATTTTATGTTTAACAACATTTTATGTTTACCAACATTTTATGTTTAGCAATATTTTTTGCTTAGCAGCATTTTCTGTTTAGCAAAATTTTATATTTAACAATATTTAATTTTACATTGTAAAAAGCATTGTGCGGATAACCCAATAACCTCTTTCTTCATGCAAATTTCCCGTTACATACTTATAAACAAGCTGGTTAAGTCAGACATATCCTAAAATGATTTTCTCGCTTTTTTTGAAAAACAAAAAAAAATTCATTGCCAAGGTTTCCGCCACCTGCCAAGAGCATTAAATACTATGACGCAGATGTCTGTAGTGACTACCTACAAACCTACATACTCGTACATTATAAGCTAAGTGGTTCAAATTAGAAGAAAAGAAAAGGCAGCAATTAAAAGATGCAAATTATAACATACGGATTTAGTAAACCGGTGGATGTTAAAACATTTACTGGTATATTTTTATACACAGCTGTACATATCTACGCAGAGTATATTAGGTTTGTTCAGCCAACGGTTGTCGAAGTATATACATATGAAACTTGATGGAATGATGAAAAGAGTCTATTTAGCCTTGTATGTCTATCTGTGCCTGCGTACGTCTATACGTCGGTGTTCACAATAACTCGGAAAAAGTTTAAGATATTTTTGAAATTTTGATCACGCATTTTTTGGGATAACAAAAGAGTTTATTCTATTGCATACTTCGCAACATATAACGGTAATTTTAAAAAGTACGAAATTCGTCTACCACTGAAGTAATTTCTTCTGGGCACGATCGCATTAAGTGAAAAATATGAGGAGTGAAAAAATGTCAGTTAGGCATGGCCCAGTCACTTTTGGGTTAAAAAAGTTCAGCTGAGAAACTACTACGCAGTGGCGAATTTGATACTTATAAGTACCATGGTCTAGTAGGAAAAATGAATCAAATATGCCTTAATAACATACTCAAATGGGACTTTTTAATTTCCACTTGACTTAATAGATGTAAATATTAGCCGATTATCTAATGTTCGGTTCCATCCGAACTTGTTTTACCTTAATTGCTCCTATTTTATTTTTTTGAGGTTTTGTTTTGTGCATCAACTGTTCCAAAATATGTCCGCTGGTGTTGTCATAAATCTTTATTTCCTCTCAAACAAGTTTTTCAAGTGACTACATTTACACGAATATTTATAATAAATGCGATTAACACATTTGCTAATTTTTTAGTCTAACGTTGTAGTTGCATTTTAAAAATTTGCCACTTTTGCAATTTTTGTTTTTCCTTTTATGCTCAATTTTCCTGCATACATACGTTTATGGAAAGAAATCGCTATTAAGTTTAAATTTTTACTCTTTTATGAATTAATCAAATAACGCGCCATCCCACACTGCTGAAATAACGAGTAATTCTCCGGATATATAATAGTACCTTGTTATTTCTGGTTATTTTCAAAAATGAAAAAAGTTGGAAAGAAAAGGTCCTTAATAGCAACAAGGAGATAATTAATGTGGTTAATACTGAACTTGATAAGCTTAAAAAGCAAGATTTTGAAGACTATTTTCGGAAGTGTATCTAGAGGCTTAAGAAATGCATTGAAGTGAATGGCAATTATTTAGAGAAAAGGATAAAGATTACGAATAAATACAAGATGAATTTTTTTTCTGGTCAACTTACCGAACCTTTGGTAATCCCCTCGTATATACTTCACATTTTATATATATTTAAATTAATATATACAAAAACCTTTGGAGAAGTTCATAATTCATTGCTGCCTTAAAGTATGCAACATAATTGTGTAAACAAAGAATTTAATTTACATATAAATGAAAACATTGTTAAATAATATTTAGAAACACGCTTAACGGTTACTTAACGTTGTTGCTTCGATGAGCATTTGAGTTAATAATTACTATACTACACTGTTAGAGCTATAAAACTAAGCAAGGCTTAGAATCCAATTACAAATTAAATATTTTTATAATACATTAACAATATTATTACATTATATTATGGCGATAATTACCATTAATAACTATTTTAAGCCATACAATGGAAATTACGCGGATTTTCGAGTCAGTGTAAATCACAAAACCACTCGAAGTACCCGCATATGCAAATAACACACCCACAAAAACAAATACTCAATACATGTATATAATTTGTATTATTGAATTACATTAAGCAATAAAATTTGTAGAATCCCCATTTCGCCGCATAAAAATCCCCCTTTCTGCTTAACTACATTTTTACTATTTACTATTTAATTGCGATTTGGTAGTCAACACTTAACACCCATGTGGTGTATTTATACACACATACATACATATGTGTGTACATTATTTATGCGGGAGATAAGAATACAACAGAAAAATTTATTCTGACATTGTAGTATATAAACTTATCAGCATTGGCTAAAGCAATTCAGTTGTTATTTGAAGGTATTTACGCCAAGTTCTCTATACGTTTTTGGCTTCTGTACTAAGCAGACGCGATTACATAATAATTTGCAAATCACTAATCTAAACATAAATATACATATATATATATATATATATATACAAAATGAAATTCCTACAACTTATCGCATCTTTACTTTTGGGCCTCATACTTTTGGCCAGCCTAACTACTGCTGCCCCAGCTGAGGAGGATAGACCTTTCTGCCCGTGTCCACGGAATTTTGATCCAGTTTGCGCCGCCAATATGGTTACCTATTCGAATCGTTGCGAATACGATTGCGTACGTCGTGATGTGGAGCGCCGAGGTCGCAGTTTGAATTTATTGCGTTCTGGACCTTGCTAAGCTATGATTTCTATAGATTTTTATTGTGAATATTTTATTTTTTTAATTTTTTTATGTGACAATTTTTAAACCCAAAACTTTATAAGCTGTACAAAAGTGATGACAATTTCTTTATATTGCTGATTAACGGAATAAATATTGTATTTTACTTGTGAAAAAGAATCGTTGTTTAATTTTAACCGCATTAGTCATTAACGACTACAAATTCGTATTAACTTTTAGATAGCTGCTGAAATGTGTGTGCACGTCAATATATAGCGTAAATTACGAATTTATTGCGGGCTAAATACCTTATCAGTTATCACATCGCTATCGGTGTGCTGATATTTTTAAAATACAAACTCAATGACTGATAAATACTGAAAACAACACAAAGGTTTTCCATGGGGAAATAATACATACGTGTATATGTAAATATGTATACACAAATACAAATCGACAGCATTATAACGATTATTGGTGTAACAAGATTAGCCACTGTAGCTGAAGTGAAACAATATTAAAAAAAAAATATTTAATAAAAAGTAAAATTAAAAAAATAAAATTAAATAAATTTAGTACAAAAAAATTGCTTAAATTAAGTAAAAATAAATTAAATGTTTAAAATAGAGTAAATTAAACTTAAATTAAATTAATTAAATAAAAAAAAATGAATTATAATAATTTAAATAAATGCATGTAAATGAAATACAATAAAAAAATCAAAATTAAAATAAATTTAAATTAAAGAAAGCTGAAATAAATTACACGAAAAATTGTGTTGACATAAAATAAAATGAAAAATTATAAAAATATGAATATAAAAAGTAATGAAAATATATTATGAAAAAAAAATTAAAATATTCCAAAAGTAATTATAACTTACCCATATAATAAATTAAATTAAAAAGCTAAATTAATAATAAATTTAAATAAACTCTAGTGTGCTAATTTAGCCGCAATTTTCTTAGAAAAAAATAAAATGAGTTAAATTAAACTAATTTAAAAACATAAATTAGTTCAATTAAATTAAATTAATTAAAATTAAATTAAGTTAAATAATAATAAATGGAATACAATGACATCAAAAATCTATTAAAATTAAATAAATTGTATTGAAAAAAATTAAAATCAAAAAAAAATAAAAAAGAATTAAAAAACTAAATAAAGTTTATTTTTAAATTATAAAGTAAATAACAAAAAATGTAAATGTATAAAAATATAATTATGCACCGTTTTGCTCAAAAACTTTCATGTCATTTTGAAGGCAACATCATTATGCTTCTCCCATGGAAGCTCTTGTTCCCGTTTGCAAAAAATCTATGAAATCGATTTTCACAGGCTTCATCTCGGAGCTTCTGCCGACTAACTATCGATAGATGTACATACGAGTATGTGATCTGGCATTGCTCTAATGAATCAAATTTCTCTCTTGCGCATTTTTCTCTTAAATCTATTCTAAAACTATCCAAGAATATGTCTTCAAAATTTTAATGTCCAATTCGACATATTTTAGAGCCGTTTTAGTGGCCGAACGTCGAGTATATTCGAATGTTCGGACAGAACTTTGAAGGACGTTTTCTCGAGTTTTCATTCTTACAAGCCTAAGAACAAAAAATCGAACTGATCTAACTTCAGTATTAAATTTTCTTCTATTTGAGTTAAAAAAGTTGAACAAAAGTAAGATTTAAACTTGTTTTATTACAACTTGAAGTACATAATTTTTTTTTTCAAAATGTGAATTTTTTTTCTAAATACGAAAAAATTTGTAATTTTCCAACTCCTTCAGTATTTTTTTTTAGCTTATCTAGAAGAGACACTAATAAAAATTGAAAGAAAATTGAACAAAATAAATTTCGAGTAAATTTCGACTATTTTAAATGCAACGCATGACTTCCCCCGGCACCGTTTCACGAGTTCAGACTGCAACCGCTTCAGGGAACTCATCACAACATTGGAAAATTACAATATTTTGTTATATTAAAAAATTTTTTCTAATGCTTAAATATAGTACATTATTGTCTGAAAATTTCGTTTACCGCAATAACTTTCTTCCCTGTCAAAAAAATTGATGAAAAAAATTCCTTTTTTCGGGTTCTAAAAGAGACTACTGCCTTAAACAGGCCAGGGTTATAGTCCTAGCCCGACCAACACGCAAAAATTAATATCAGAATGCATACCATAAATTGGAGAGAAGCTCGGGCGAAAATCTCCATTTATATACATATATATGTATAGGTATGTATGTACCTACTTTTAGACTTAAGCAGCTTCAGTAACAGATGATTTATGTTTAAATAATAAATATATATATAGTTTGTAGAGCTCACATTACTCTATTAATACACAACAAAACATATAACCAAAATTAATTATTGCAAATTTTATTTAATATTTTTAACAAAACTTTCTGCTGCTTGGTACTATGCAATAAATTATAATATTATTTGTGGAAAATAGAAAATTATCTTTTTGGTGACCAAAAAATTCGGTCTCCGAAATAAAAATTATTAAGTAAAAAAAAAACTTATTTTGCGTAAGCATTTGAGTTCAGAATTAATCGTATAAAAAAAATTACATTAACTATTTACAATGTAAAAGAAATATAATTATACACATATATGAATATATGTATATATACACGTATATATTTGTATATTTAAAATTATTTTTCTTATATATTTATTTTGATTCCTCATTTTTCTCAATGAAAAGCCGAAGATTAATTAAATTGCTTAAAATTATTTTACTATTTTTTCTCGAAATTACTTTTATTGCAGGAAATCCATTAAAATGCAAATTTCAAAATTGATTATTTTGCTTAATTTCTTTCCCAATAATAACGCTGCTGCATACGGATGGCTGCAAATATTTGGCTCTCACTAAACTTTTATTGAAATTTCAATTTGCATATCACTTCCGATGATTTTCAATAATCATTGGGGAAGTTGTGCACGTTATAACTAATTATGCTTGGGAAGGAAACCAATATTGGTTACATTATATAAAGTGTATATATAAATATGCAAATTTTTTCTTACCGTTATTCAATTACAGTTGGCGATGTGTGTGCCAAGTAAAGTAGAAGTACAACTAAAATAAAAGAAAAATAGATTAATTGGCACCATAAATATAATACATATGTACAAAAAAAAAATTAGCAACCACTATTTATGCGACACTTTCACGCTAAATTGTCGCCAAATAAAATTTTCACTAATAACTCGTGTAAACTTGCAACTAACCAGTGCAATATGGAGAAAGTATGTGTGTCTGAAAAAAAAATGATTAAAATTAAAACAATTATATGTAAATGTAATAAATATGTCTATGCGCTAGTGAAAACTAGCTCATAAAAATATGCGCACAAATTTTAGTATCACACCGAAGTAATTTTTTTTTTTTTTTTTTGTACATTAAAAGTATTAATTGTAGACATAAATATTGTAGTTAGACTGATATAGTAGGTTTTTCGAAATTTGTTATGTTCATATATGCTAACTTTAGTAGGCTCAAACGCTGCCAACTGAAACTCTTCTCGAAAAATGTTGAACAAACAGGCCAATAGCTACCAAGTTTTATATGTAAATAAACTATACTTTGGTATTTAATGGTCATTGAATGGAGTTATGTATTTCTACTGTTTTGTGTACTATTATTTTTTCTTTTTAATTTAAATCTTGTTTCTACCATAGAATAGTTATTGAAAATTTCATTTGTCAACAAGCTATAAAATTATATTTAATAAGAAAATATTCTCTTTCACTTAAATATTTTCTGATATTCTGGCAAAATATGATAATTAGAAATAAATATATTTTATTATTTTTTTTTTAATTTAAATTTTTTTTACAATATATTCAGACTATTTATAACAAATAGAAACAAGATATATACTTTTTTTTAATTTAAATATTTATTTATATTCAGACAAGGTATAATAAATAAAATATTTGTTTATATTTAGATAAGGTATAATAAATAGAAAAAATTTATTATATATTCCTTTCTTTTTTGAATTAAATATTTATTTATATTCAGACAAAGTTTTAACAAATAGAATAAATTTATATTCCTTTTTAATTCAAATATTTATATTTACTCAGACAAGATATACTAACTAATAGAAAAAAATATATTCTTTTTTTATTTAAATATTTGTTAATATTCAAACAAGGTATAATAAATAAAAAAATATATATTCCTTTTTTAATGTATATATTTGTTTGGATTAGAAATAAAATATATTCTTTTTTCTTAATTAAATATTTAATTATATTCAGACAAGGTATAACAAATAGAAAAAAATCTTATTTTATTTTAAATAATTTTGTCTGAATAGATTTAAAACTTGGGAAAACATATTTTCTTTTTTTTCTTATATTTCCAATTTAAATTTTTATTTTTTCCGGACAAGTTAAAATAAATAAAAAAATATATTTATTTTTTTTAATTCAAATATTTGTTTATATTCTGACAATAAATAGAAAAAATCGTTTTTTTTTTTGAATTTTCAATTTTAGTTGATATCCAGACAAGAATACAAAAATTAGAAAAAATATACATATATTCCTTTTTTTTTTTTTGAATTTAAATATTTGTTTATTTTCAGAAAATATATACAAAATAAAAATTTAAAATAATATTATTTTGCATTCAAATATTTGTTTATATTCTGACAATAAATAGAAAAAAATCGTTTTTTTTTTTTTTAATTTTAATATTTATTTATATTCTGACAAGGATATAAAAATTAGAAAAAATATACATATATTCCTTTTTTTTTTGAATTTAAATATTTGTTTATTTTCAGAAAATATATAAAAAATAAAAATTTAAAAAAATATTATTTTGCATTTAAATTTTTGTTTATACTCAGACACTGAATATCTACACATTTCTTCATTGTATAATTCCTCAGCATTAAAACTTTATTTTAATGGCTTTGTAAATTGTGTTAATTATTTTTTTAACAACTCTTCATAAATTTCATGCGAAAATAAAACCACTTTTCCCACATGTCAACTTGTCCATTATATTTATCAATAAATATTAAATATTTATTTATATGCCTATATAATTTTTGGGTACATGAACCTCCATCGCCTTAATTGATATTATGTATGACTAGTCATAATGACACTTCGTCATTTGGCTTAAAGCCATTAATGCCGCCGCATGCATTTATCACCACACAAACACCCAGCGATTTTGCGACAACTGCGTCTGCGCGCAACAGCACCCTCCGGTGGCAAGTGTGTGGGATGTCTATAAAAACTAACTGTGCATATAAAGTGTAAAATAACCTGAATCGATATCAAATTATGCGCAATCAACAGCAAAATGGCAATTGCATAGTTGCAAGCGTTCGCCTCAACGCTGTCCCGTTGTTCAGCTAATTGGTGTACGTACGCCAGTAGCTTGTTGTTGGTTGGTTGGTTGGTTGGTGTGGTGCAAGCGAAATCATCAAACCAGACAGCTTGTGTGCTTTGTATGGTCGGCCACCACACCAATGATTGCAGCAGTCACATGGTCTAGTCTGGTCTGATTGTCAGACAACATGCGTGCGCCACACACACGCACACACACAGAAGCATACGCACATTTAACAAATCTATGTATTTTATATTTATTTTTCTAGTTGAACTGGTTTGTGTGCGCAAATTTTCCACTTAACATATTTGGTTGTGGATGCGCAGCAACATCATCACCACTATATAACCACTATCACCACCAACAATAACAACAACAACAACACATTAACAGCTAAACAATCATTAACTGTCGATGGTTGGGCGATAAAAAAAAAGGTTGCTAAATATTTATTTAATTTTTAAGTTGGTTTAACTTTTCATTTCGTCATATGGCGAGCGTAGTTTTTTGTTGTTGGTGTTTTTGTTGCAGTTATAACTTGGGAAAAATCGTTGTGGGAGTTCATCTACCTTTGAACAATGCCATCAACATTCACTTGCTCTTCGACAGCGTTTAAATGCAAATACACATATTTATTTATGTACGCTTATGTGTGTAAATTTAAATGATTATATAATGTGAACTCTGATGAGTTTCTTTAGAGTAATGGCAGCTGCCATAAACTGCATGTTAAGCAAATAATAAATATTAGCAATTGAATTTCGAAATGCTTTTAATTTAGTTAAAGATTTATTAGACAAGACTAAACAATAAACAATTATTTACGGCATGATTATGAGTTAACATCTGCTTCATCGAAGGTGAGTGTGTCGCTGGCCAAACATAGATTAGTAGAAGGTTTTTGCTCTCTACTAAATGAGAGAAATTTTTTACTACATAAAAAATAAAAAATAAGTAAGAAGAGTGTCCTCAGCCATACTTATCTCTCACTACCATATAATATTTATGGTATTTTATTTAAGAATTAAATATTAATTTTCCCATCTGAACAAATCGCTTGTATGAGGGCTACATAATATAGTTCTCCCATTTCGATGATTTTTGGTAACAATGTTTGTTTGTATATAGGTACGTGCAGAATGCCTAATTTCATGCTCTTAGTGGCTTTTTAGAGCTTTGGAATATAGTCAACCGAATTCAATCATTTTCAGCTCCAATGAGTAATTCATTATATAAAAATCTCAAATTTTAAAAATCGGTCGCACATCTGTGTATCATGTTTGGTTGAAATATCTCAAAAACTGGGTATCCTGTTTGCGTACAAACAGACAGACAGGCAGACGGCTCAATCAACTCAACTCGCCATTCTGACCCGATCGGTATATATTTTGATGGAACTATATCTTCTCCTACTGGTACTTACTTAAGTGAAATGTAAAAAAATATCGAAAAATATCAAAGAGAATAAGATGTGAGCCATCATTGGAGTACAAATTAATTCGATCCATTTTTTTTCTGTTCGAAAAAATGTTTTTTTGATTGAAAATATACATACATCATTCAAAATAGTATCCGTTGGTAGCAACTACGCTTTCCCATCTATCTGGTAATTTTTGAAAATCATCTCTATGAAATGAGTACTCTCTGTTTTCGATTAAATCATGGAGCCGACTCGATTTCACATTACATTACAACCACGCTGGTTCGAACGTTCTCATATTGCAAAATCTCGTTGTCATTTCTTTTGGTCGTTCCTTGTCCCTTTGCACTATATGTGTGGGTCAAACACATTATTTATAGTCGATAACGTCATGGTACTGTCTGGTTTTAGCAGCTCTTAGTGCATAACATGCCCCCTTGTCCCACCTTTGCATTGAGGATGTTTTTCTTTTGCGTATCTTTCGAGAAACTGTGCCGATATTAAAAATCACCTTTTGACATCTCTCGGCTCCAACTCGTACGACACTCGATTTGCTTGCTTTTGAATTAATCTAAATTGCTTTAACCGAGCGGAAATTGTTTGCTGAAATCCAGTACAGCCTCCAATTCCACATCTTTATACTTTTTGGGTTGGCCAAGACGTCGTTTGCCTTCTTAAGGCTGAAGTCACTGCTTCTGAAACGTCTTTCTGACTTATAGGTCGGCACAAATTCACCATAAACTATCACAAGCACTTGATGGACTTTATCTGCACTTCTCATCCAATTAAAATAGAAAACTTCCCGAAATTGCCTTTTGTTTTACACAAATCCGGACATTTTGGAAGAGGCAAGAAACAGTGTTGTTTTCAGAAACAGTCACCGATGTACACTAATAATTGTTGACAGATATGAAACCTTTACAATAAAATAGGTAATCGCTTCCAAGATCTGGTCCAACTTGCATATATAATATATATATGCTTTAACGATATCAGTTATCAAAAATAATTTAATTTCGTTTTTACACGAAAGGAAAAGCTGTCGTTAATGTTAAATCGTTAACAGCGAATGTTAAACGTTAAAATTGAAACGTTCTGTTAATATCATAGCAATCAACCAATTTAAAACTAACATTAATGATGGGTTTGCGTCGAAACGAAACAAAACCTATTCGTTCAGTTTATTTTTCAAATTATCTTTTTTTTTAATAGTATATTTAGTGTTAACTTAAATAGATTAATACAATTAATAAAACGTTAATCTCCCCAAAATCTAAGTGCAAACGCTAGTGCCGAATAAGAGAACGACCTTCAGTATGTGACTCTGGCTTAACACGGAAAATGTGTCTACTGTTTTTTTTTTCTCTTGAAATTAAAATAAAATTAATGGCTTTTATATTTGCTTAATTGTTCAATATCTCCAATCGACTTACTTCTGATGCAATTTTTTATAATGATTTTCGCACAGAAGTCGCACGAAATTGATTATGTTAATAAATCATCATTCGTTTTAATTTTGTGATATAAATGACATTGTAAAATGATAGAAATACCATTTGATTACATATTATAATGATATCTATAAACAATAAAAGGATTATTTATTTATTTATTTAACATAGTTGCAAACAAAATTATGTATAAAAATAAGCAAAACCAAACCAAACTTTTAAGCGCTGAAAACCTAAAACTGTACTTAAAAGTAAACAATCGATAAGTAAACATTTTTTTCACAGCAAAGAAAAAAGTTCAAAATCAAATTAAAATTTTCAAATTTAAAGTCAGTAAGATAGCCTTTTAACTCTCCATAAGCGCAACAAGCACAGAAACATACAGACTTAATAATTAAAACAATTATTAATCTGAGATTTTTTTCATCTTGCATGAGTTCAGAGATTAATCATTTCTTTGACTATTTTTTATATAGGTATTCTTAAATTTTTTTTTTCAGAAAAGTTTAAAACATAAGAAAATACGAGACAAAGAAGAACATGTACAAAAACTCAATGTTGTATTGATATAAATCTACACTATTGTAAAAAAATACATCATCGCATAATTAATTATCTGCTCATTGCCAACTAAAATCAAGACGTTGCTGAGAATAAAGCAATAAAAGTGAAAAATATATTGTGGTAAAACCATAAAAATATACCACACCTGTGGCAAACAAAAAATAATCCTGAAATGGGAATTTTAACTTGACTCATTAGTCAAGTTGAAAAGCTGAGTTTTGAAGGAGTGTTCATATATATTTTTTACACTTTTATGCCTGTAGCTGGGAATTATAAGTATGTTAAATTTTAATTTTGGGTCATCATTACTTTGCTAGCAACGATAAAAAAATCTGCAATCAAGTTATAAAACATGAATATGCCAATAAAGCTCAGACGTGAGATCTTTTTTACGCTTAAAATAGAAACAAAGAGCGTCATTTACACTTTCGGTATTTCAACACTTCTTGCTCTGCTGAAAACTATCACAGTTCCTCAATGTTTAAATATCGAAGGTATACAAAATTAAATTAAATTATATATGAAATAAAATATAAAAAAATGAGATGAAATAAAATAAAATTAAATTAAATTAACTAAAATGAAAAATATATCAAAAAGAATTTTAAAAACTTAATAAAATAAAATAAAAAATATTAAAAGAAAAAAAAATAATAAAAATAAAAAATACATAAAATAAATGTTTTACTACTTAATGGAAAAAAAGAAAACAATATAAAAAAATTAAATAAATTAAAAAATAAAATTATATTAAATATAAATTCAGATAAAATAAAATAAATTGAAAAAATAAAATACAACAAAATAAAATAAAGTAGAAAAATAAAATTAATTTTAAAAATTATTTTAAAATAAAATAAAAAAAAGATGAAATGAAGAAAGTAATAAAATTCAACAAAATATAGAAAATAAAATAAATAAATGAACTAAAATTAAATTAAATTAAATTAAAAAAATTAAATCAATTAAAATTAAATATGAATAAATGATGAAATAAATTTAAAAAACAAACAAGTTATAATATAATAAAATAAAGTAAAGTAAAAAAATAACTATAAAAATTTATTGTAAAATAAAATATAATAAAATCAGATCAAATGAAAAAAAATTAATGCAATTAAAAAAAAAATAAAATCAAATAAAATTAAGTAATATAATATAAATTAAGATAAAATAAAATACAATAAATTGAAAAATATAACACAACAAAATAAAAAAAATAAAGCAAAAAAATTAGATATATTTTAAAAACTTATTTTAAAATAAGATAAAGGAAGAAAAAAAATAAAGTAAATTTTGATATAATGAAAAAAATTAGATAAAGTGAACAAAATAAAATAAAATTAATTCAAATTAAATTATTTTAAAAACATAATATTAAATCAAATTAAATGAAGTAACATAAAATAAATTAAAAAAATAAAATAAAATAAAGTAAACTAAAAAAAAGTCTAAAAATTTATTTTAAAATGAAATAAAATAAGGGAAAGTGAAAAAAATAAATTAAGTTAATTTATAAAAATAAAATCAAATAAAATTAAACAATATAATACAAATTAAGATAAAATAAAATAAATTCAAAAATAAAACCCAAAAATAAAAAAGTAAAGTAAAAAAACTAAATAATTTTAAAAATTATTTTAAAATAAAATAAATAAAATGAAGAAATAAAAAAATTACTTAAGTTATAATAAAATTAAAATAAATTAAATCAAGTAAATAAAATAAAGTAAAACTAATTCAAATTAAATTAAATTAATTTAAAAAAAACTCACATGAAATTAAATGAAGTAACATAAAATAAATTGAAAAAATAAATTTTAATATAATATTGTATAATAAAGTAAAGTAAACAAAAGTTTAAAAATTATTTTAAAATAAAATAAAAACACTTAAATAAAATAAAATGAACTAAAATAAAATAAAGCTATTTAAACTATATTACAAAAACTAAAATGTAATAATATAAAACCAAATAAAATTTCATTTAGTTTTTATTTAAAAATTTTTTTTTTATTTCTAACATTACACAATTATAAAATTGCAATCAACTACAATATAATAATATTGATGCCATCAATTCTTGCTCTTTTAATGTGAAACCTACCAAATCACTGATGTTGTTACTATTGTTGTTGCATATGGACTATGTATGGGCGCTGCACAACCTTGGCTATAGACATTGATTACATTTGCTTTATTACACGAGCAATGTCAGTTGGTCCATAAACAATCAAGGTCATTACACCTGTAGTGGCAATATGACATAGCCGATGATGGCGGGACTTTGGTAAAGTCACGAAAACATAAAAAAAAAACAATGTAGAAAAATATAAAAAATATATATAATACTCGTATATATGCACATATTTGCATTTAACACACTGATGGCTCATTTGAGTGTCAATAATTACGACATGGACATGAGCAGCCGCTGGGCATCGCAAACGAAAAAATTGCGATTATCATTTAGCATTGCTCTTTTGATCGCCTTTTGTAGTCTGCTCACACTGCTGCACCAATTGTTTTTTATTTTGTTTTATGTACTGTGTGCTGTATGCTAATATTTTGTTTTCTTTTGATTTATTTTTATAGCGTTGCACTTGACCATTGATACTGCACGTTTTTATGCAACCTTCTTCGGGTATTTCTTTATTATTGGTTGGTTTTAATTTTAAAATCATTTTTTTTTTTATGTACATTACTGTAAAGAGTTTTGTTCGTTAATTGTTTTAAGTGTTTTTAAAAACTTAAACTTGATGATGAAAATAATTAAGTTACGTGTTTTCTTTAAAAAAAAAATCATTAAAAACTCAGCCCTGAAATCTCTAAGGCAACTTATGAAACTAGAAAATCGTCAAAAACCCAAAGAGTATTCTTCTTTTCACAGTACAGTGGATATTACGTAAGTTTTATTATCTTAAGTTAATTACGCCCACACCGTATTAATGACATAATAATAATATAAATACATATATACGAATATATACATTATCTACTTTTATTAGCCACACGCGGCGTTCATAAAAATCAAAATAAAATACATATAATTACAGTTATTGCCAAAGATCTTCTCTCCTGTACTGGCTATTCTGGCAAATGGCACAAATTTTTTGGTAATTATCTCGTTTTTACCAAACTTCTTAATCTGACTTTTTGTACACTTATCGAAGATTATATACACAAAACGAGCAGTTTTTAAAAAACCGGAATAAGAAAATAAAGACAAAGACAAAAAGATGAAAGATGATCCAAACACTCGTACGTGCATACAAACGTTAATGAGTATATATATTTTTTTTTTAATATGGATATTACTCATCTGGTAATTAATTTGAAAAAAAATGATTTTATAGGGTTTAATGCGCCTTGCAATTAAAATTTCTTGAGTCATTTTTTAATTAGCTAAGGTACAATTTTGAATTATTTTTTTTTTTATTTTATTTTATTTTTTTTTATTTCATTTTGTTTAAATTATTTTGTTCTATTTATTTTATTTTATTTTACATTATTTAAATTAATTTATTTTATTTGATTTATTCTTACTTTATTTTTTTAAACTTATTATATTTATTTTTATTTTACATCTCTAATTTTATTTCTTTTCATTTTATTTTTATTTTTTATTAATTTATGTTTTATTTTATTTTGTTTTTTTTTCATTTCAGTTTATTTTTTTATTATATATTATTTATTTTGTTTTATTTTGTTTTATTTTATTTTATTTTATTTTATTTTATTTTATTTTGTTTTATTTTATTTTATTTTATTTTATTTTATTTTATTTTATTTTATTTTATTTTATTTTATTTTGTTTTATTTTATTTTATTTTATTTTATTTTATTTTATTTTATTTTATTTTATTTTATTTTATTTTATTTTATTTTATTTTATTTTATTTTATTTTATATTGTATAATTGAATTTTATTTTGTTTAATTTATTTTATTTTGTTTCATTTTTTTTATTTTATTTTGTTTTACTTTATTTTATTTTGTTTTATTTTATTTTATTCTATTTTACTTTATTTTATTTTGTTTTATTTTATTTTATTTTATTCTATTTTACTTCATTTTATTTTATTTTTTTATTTTATTTTATTTCATTTTAATGACAAATTTGTGTTTACTAACAGAAATTTCTACACATCCATCGTGTACATTTGTATTGTACATTACCACATCTGCATTAGGCAAGCTTTTTTCGAGTTTCATAGCAAACTAAATTTAACAAAATGGCAAAAAACAACAATGCCGTTGTCATAAGCACAATAACAAGCAGCCTTGCAATAAATAATGACAAATTTTCATTTTTTTTCATGGTGTCATTATCTTCACGACCATCATCAGCAATGGTATGACACTAGTATTGTACATAAATACAAATATACATGCCGGTAAGTAATTCATACGCCCCGGTGTCCAGCTAAGACACTAATTATGACTCAGAAACCAAGCTGCCTACTAACGAAGTCACTTTGCAAAATAGGATTTTAATTAGCATTGGTAACTAATATATTTGAACAAAAACAATGAGCATGGTTGGGTAAACTTAATGAATTTTTTTCCTTTGTTGATTACTTTGTGTTGTGGCTGTGTATTAAGTTTTTTTAAAGTATTTTTCCCTCTTATACTTCAGTTATTTCCTAACTTTGCTTGGATTTTAATTAAATTCATTTTTTTACTCGCATTGCTTGCGGTATATTACGTAATACCAGCCTTTCTTTATAAATATCTTCATGTTTATCTCATCATTGTGTAATAGAAATTTCTACAAATTGAAAAAATTGCAAAAAAAAAAAAATGCAAAAATAATAAATAAATTAAAACCTTAATCATTTGCTATGCATACTCAAAATTTCTTTATGAAAGCTTCAACATTTAAATTGTTAATACTGTAAAATCATTTGCATGTCATTTGTTATTACTTTAACCCGCAAGATAACAAGATACGCATAACTCGTGAGTTTATCAATAATCAATTTTTTGTACATTCATTTGTTGCTATGTAAATTTAGCTGACCCAAAGGTGAAAAAGTTTATATGGAAATTTTTCTTTAAGTCATATTTATTCATCCTCACTTCAAAGACATATGTGTGTACTTTTATGTTGTGAATTGATGAAGTCAATAAAAAATATGTTTCTGAACTATTTAAGTTCATAAATAAATAGTAATATAGGTAAAATGATATAATATAAAATAATATTAATTAAATAATAAAATAAAATAAAATAAATTAAAATAAAATAAAATAAAATAAGATAAATAAAGCAAAATAAAATGAAATAAAAATAAAATAAAATAAAATAAAATATAATTAAATAAAACAAAATAAAATAAAATAAAATAATACAATAAAAAAAATGAAATAAAATAAAATAAAACAAAATAAGATAAAAAAGGTAAAATAAAATGAAATAAAAATAAAACAAAATAAATTAAAATAAAATAAAATAAAACAAAATAAAATAAATTAAAATAAAATAAAATAAAATAAGATAAATAAAGTAAAATAAAATGAAATAAAAATAAAATAAAATAAAATAAAATATAATAAAATAAAACAAAATAAAATAAAATAAAATAATACAATATAAAAAAATGAAATAAAATAAAATAAAACAAAATAAGATAAAAAAGGTAAAATAAAATAAAATAATATAAAACAAAATAAACTACCATAAAATAAAATAAAATAAAATAAAATAAATTAAAATAAAATAGGGGTTGCCGAATATCATAGAGGATAAATTTTTCTAATTGCGGTCGCCCCTCGACTGTGTAATAAACAATCAAAAGTAAGATAATAAAAGGAAAAATAGATTCAAGGAGCATCTTGTAAGTAATTAGTTAAGTATATTAAATTTTTAAATTTTAAACTTAATGAGTGCATGAAATTACTGACCCAATCTCAATGGCTTGATGGCAATAACAGAGGTTGTCCCAATGCTCACTCAAGAGACGACAAAAAGGGCATAAAATAACCATGCATAAACTATAAACTAACAGCAAAAAAAATATTTCAAAAAGATTTTTAAAAACGGTACATCAACCATGCCAGCAAAGGCTTATTTGAGCTCTCCGGGCAAATTAAACTAAACCACATTGACGACATGTACACATACATAGATATTTTTTTACTACAAGCTACGAAACTACTTAAATAAGTAAGTAATATTGCAAATGAAAAGAAGCAACGTTGTCACGATTCAATGGCATCAACAAAGCCAGCCAACATGCAAATTGCTCCAATTATCTATAGGTTTGTAGGTTTGTAAGACACCGTGGGTTTCCCTTAATAATGCCAGAGTATTTTCTAAATCAAAAAGACCGCAATGGCCAACGGCAAATTCATGCATACATACATACTCGTATGTACATACAACGTCTGCTCATTAGTTAGTTGAGCATGTATTTGTAGGTTAATGCACATTAACATGCATATACATTATACATATATATTTATATATATTATATGCCATTTGGGTTAGTCAGTATGTCATATACAATGTAGTTTGTCGCATATTTTGCTGTTGCAAATTGTTGTAGTAACAGCTCACACGACTAGAGTAGACCAACAGACAGGCATAATATTCTCTTTTTTAGTTACTTTCCGTATACTGCTTCTTCTTCTTCTTCTTCTTTTCCTTTTTCTTTTTCTTCTCACTATAATCGCACTATTGATAATAGTATATTATATTTTGCCGCTGCCAAGTGCAACGCGCGTTGATGATCAAGTGGGTTGGCATGAAGGTGTGACACCTTGTGATCGCCCCCTGTAATTTGCATTGCATTAAAATCACCCAACAGTGGCATTGTTGTTGGTTGTATTGTAGTAATGTGCCCACTTACATAGGTACACAGATGCCTACTCGTAAGTATATCTAGACTTAGTGGAGTCACATTTGTATGCAACATAGTTACATAGGTATATACTCACTGAGGTATTTATGCTTATAAACAATGTATCTTTACAGTAAATTTCAGCATTGTTGCTTGACATCGAAATGGATTACAAAATGCTTTTGTTTTGTCACAAAAATCTCAGACATATAACTTGATTAGTAGTTGTTGCAATTTCGCTTGCAAATAAAGTCTATGTAAAATGGTTTTGAAGTACTTGCATTTACATACATACGCATATAGCAGGCTTAGATATTTTTTGCGCTTCTGTGTAACCTAGAAAAGGGGCTAAAGTCATTATCTGTTGGGAAATGGAAAACTTGAAACAAAATCAAGTCTGCACAACAACTACCTACGCAAAGTAGTGAAGTCTAGTCTAACAAACAGCCTCCTCCGCATTGGTTTTGAACTATTACTCGTTTGTTTAGTGCCCGTTGAATGTATTTAGATTTTGAAAATTGTTAAATAAATTTTTTTAGCACTACTAATTTCATAGTATTGAAGCCAGCGAGATGTGTTTTAGAAGAAATTAAGAAAATATTTCAGATTGCCTCTGATTTGTCGAACTGAAAAGCTATATCAGAGGTATCCTTCTCGGGTTTATAACCAACGTGCAAGACTCAGGGAGTCTAGATCTTTGATCGCTGCTTAAATGGATCGAATTAATCCCCAGTTATTTGGATTATTGTATATCCAAGCTTAGGCGAGCTGTTAATCTAGCCATTGGCAGATATAAGCTCTTCTGGAATGGGTCAAGACTGGTATAATCTTGACGCAAAGGTTACCGCGTGTATTTTCTGTCAAGAACTGGTGTTTACCCCTCAATGTTATAAGAGGCATCTGACGCTGCGCACACGCCAAACATAAAAGGCTCAAGGGAGCAGGATTGGGAAGATACAAATGGATCAGATAATTATATATCTGATCCGCAGCATAAGCTGATTATTTCCATAGTAAAAAATTAGCACTTCTATGATATTGACTAATTTCAGAATTAAAATAATATGATCAACGGCTCATCTTGGGAACAGCTGAGAACTGCAGTAATGCTGCGCTTGTACGTTTGGGCACTACATATGGGTGCTCCTCTGTCAACTTAAGCTTTGCTGGCAGGCAGGTGAGCATTGAAGCAACTCAACGAGTGTTGAGTTAGCACCTAGATACGATTAAGAGATTCTTCTATTCCAAAGTGGGCCATAGAAGGTAAAGAAAGCTCCTTTCTATCCCAAAATCAAAATTCTCACACTTAATGCAAGTATTTCTCTCTCAGATCCACACTATCGTAATTGTTCGGAAGTAGATATGGCATTATCTATGCATCTTCTTTTGAACTTTCCTCCATTTGCGTCACCGAGACTGAAAATTCTCTCGAAACATGTAATACCAACCCGAGGGAGTTGACTGAAATTGATATCGGTGTAATTTTTAGATTTGTAATATGCTTTAAGCGATTAATTAAATGAAAAAGGTTCTAGCCAGATAGTTAGTTGTTGATGTCACTCGATCGCGTAACCCTGATCTAGCGCTCTTAAGCCAGCTAGTCCATTGTGATACCTTTGAGATTTTCAAACTGTTTAATATATTCCATAAAGCTCACAAAATTGTCGCTTGACGCTAGCTTCAACCAAGGAAACGATGTCAGGCCACACTGAGGGCTGGGGCAGTGGCAGAGTTAACGTTCTTCCGACTTTTTCAGGTCTATATCTCTGCAGCTGCAAGAATCTCTTTCAGAGAGTGTCTTGTTGCTACGAGTCCATATGCGTCTTTTTGTCTGCATGTCTGCCCATATGTTTGTACGTCCCTCAGCTTTTGACATACTTCAACCAAACTTGGTTCAAAGATCCAAAGGCACAATCATAAGATCATTTGTCGAAAAATTACGGACTACTAGAGCATATGTACGACTGATTTTCCAGAATTGGAAATAGTTGGTACTAAATTTTTGAAAAAAGAAACAGCTAAAAGCGTGTAGTTTGGTACTAAGCACACATACCTATAATGAGTTACACATTAATGCTGAAATTTATAGCAAACGGGAGACTATTACATATAGCTCTCACACAATCGATCTATTCAGATATGAGGTTTTTGGTCAGAAGTTCGTCAAAAAAGCAACGTTAACCCTGAAATTTGGTATTCTACACACGTATATATTGTAAAAATAAACATTGGCACTGAAAACCATCTTTTATTTATATAAATACTTTAGTGCTTTACAAAATCGTTAAAAAATTAACTACCTTAAAATTTTTAAATTTTTATTTATTTTAATAAATAATTTGTTACTTTAAATTTAAGCTACATTTTTCACGGAATTTTATTATTTTTTGTTTTGTTGAAGAAATTTGTTTTTCTGCTCTATGCAGCGTTCTAAGCAGAATTAAATATTAAAAATATTTTAGTAAATTTATTTAATTACGCATCGATTTTTGCAAATATTTTTTATCATCTTTATACTTACATATATATGTATATGTATATTTATATGTATATGTATACATTAATTCATTTTATGATTAGATTTTTCTTTACAATTTTCTACCCTATGTTTGAGTGTGTGTTTGTATTTCGTACGTTTTTTCTAATTCCCTGCTATTTATTTTCCTTATTGTGTTCATTTTTTCTTTATTGTTACCATTGTAAATGCATGTTTGTTGTAACAATAGTGCAGTTTGCTGTTATTTGCTAGCTTAGGTTAGTCGCTTATATATAGGTATATATATATATTTTTTTCTGTTTTTTTGCTTACTACAATTTCCATGACTATTTGCTGGGTAACGTGCATCACGTTTGCCGATGCAATTCTGCAGATAACTGTGCTTTTTAAGCAAAGTATTGCTTTTGTTGTTATTTGCTGTTGCTGTTTATTGTTGCCGCGGCTTTAGCGCGCTGTTACATAATCACAGAGCAATCGGCATAGTGTGCGGCGTTAAAGAAATACACACAAATATACATATAAATGGCAGTAGTAGTTAGTCAGAGTACAAGCTACACCACTACCAATCCGAAATTGCGCACCAGCAGTGAAAAACACTAAAATTAAACAGGAAAAAACAGCGGGCGGAAGAAGTCGCAAAAGAAAAAAAAAATCAAATCACTAACTCACTGAATGTAGCGAGAAAAAAATCAAGGAAATACAAAGAGATCTGATGAAGAAGAAAAAACACAAGCCAATTCAACGTTTTTCGTTCAAGACTCATAATTATATACGTGGCATGCTTTTTTGCAGCAAATTTTTCCCAGCAAAGTTTTGTTGTTGCTTATTTTTTATTTTATTTTATTTTTTTCTTTTTTTAAATTTTTTTTTATTATTGTTTTTTTTTTTTTGTTTTTCATTTAAACTCGCTTCATTTAAGTTTCTCATTGAGTACAACTTGCAGTTAATCGCACAGTTGCATGCCTTTCTGCTTGACTCGCTCGCTCGCTCGCTCGCTGCATTGCATTTAGTTAGCGTTTGCTTGATTGCTGTTGAGAATGTAGGTCAATTGCTTACCCTCACCAACAACCACATTATCATCGTCATCATCGTCAACATCATCACTGCCTAGTGCCATTATCTGCAACAACAAAATGCTAACTACATACATCAAAAGCCTTCCGCCATTTCAAGTTTCCTTAAACGCCTGCCCGCCCTCATGTTGGCCAAAGCACGCGAATATGCAGCGTAGCGTAATTATGTAGACATGTGTGCTTGCGTTTTTGCTTCCAATAGCATGGCTATATATTTTTCTACTGGTATTTAATGTAAAATTATAACAAAACTCAAAAACATAAACAATTTGTCATTTATCCATAGAAAAAATGTCATTTACTACTACTATATTTGCTTTTATTTAATTATTTTTCTCTTTGCTTTTTTCAATTGCAGTTTTGTTTGACAAATTATTGTGCCTTAACGGTATCGTCGCATTGCATGTAAGTATTTATGGTATTTAAAGTAATTAAGATTAACTGAAATATGCCAATTGCACTGCTGCATGAAATCCACCCATAACAAAAGACTTATGCAACGAACTTGCCCGAGCCTGAAATGAATTTCTTCCGAAAGTTGTTCGAATATTTCAAAAAAAATATATAAGAAAAATAGATACGGAATGAAATCATTTAAAAAAATCTGTTTTGTATTACAACATCCAGTGGCACATTTGTGGATTATTAATGAGTAATAACGAGATAGAATGATTTAACTGCCTGAAAGACCGATAAAATCATGTGGAGTGGCAGCTTACGTGGTCTGAGAAACACTACAATACAGTTGAAACACCATCGCCGGATCACCACAATACATATAGTAAAGATAGTGTAGGAAGGCTGATATGAGTGATATTTTGGAGCATTTCCTGAGATTCTGTTTGGCTTAAACAAACTCGTCTTAGACATTAAGAAGCTTTACTGTTCAATGAAGTATTGGATGTTCCAAAAACGAATATCAATACCCTCTTTAATATTGCTAAAGGCGTTGATGTCCCATGTGACTCCGACCTCATTTTGTCCTCTGAAGATGCTCTTCCGCGTGATTGACAAAAACTGTAAAAATCGACTACTATCACATTTTCATTCAATTCCGCTTTTAAGAGGAATTTGTTTATATTGTAAAAACGGGAATTGCTTTTCCCAACCATTACTTTTGGGCGACAAGTGTCAACTTGTGCCGGAAATAATTATTTTTTCTGCTCAGAATTGAGTAAAGTGGATTTTTCCAAAACTATAATTTTGGAAATAAAATTATCTCGATACATAATTTAATAAATAAATATTTTTGTAAATATTAAATATAATTAGTTAATATTTGAGTAGTAAAAAAAATTTAAAAAATTAAATACCTTAAATACATAGCTAAATAAATATGACCATAAATAATTATTAAATTAAGGAATAAATAATTATTTAATTAAGTAAATAAAAAAATTAAAGAAAAATAAAAAAAAATTAATAAACAAATTAATAATTAAAAAAGTAAAATAAAAAATAGAAAAACTAAATAATTTAACAAATAAATAAATAAACAACCCAATAACAAATATAAATAAATTAAAATGCAAGTCAATAACAGTATATAGTCTAAAAGTTGCCATTAAAGTTTTCCATAAAAAAAGTAAAAAATACAAAAATATATAAAAAGACTGAAAATCACATTTTAAATTTGAAATAAATAAATAATAAGAATAAAAAATAATTTTTTATATTTCCATTTTCAATTTTTCTCCACTTCAAACCAATAATAGACAAAAATGGAGTTCTCCGCAACTAAAATTATGAAAAATAAAGAAATTATCTCAATATTTTGCCACTTTTTTCGTGGGTAAAATGTTTTTACGTGAGTTTTTAGCTCAAATAAAAAAAAATTAAAATAAAAAATTTTAACATTTTCACAATTTCAATTTTTCTCCACTGCAAGCCGACCAAAAAATAATCATGCAGCAAATTATATAAACCAACAAATTTGCCAAGACCAGTTAACAATAATTCAGCAAACACTTGCACCATTTATAAAAATCAAGATTGTCAAAAAAGGTGTAACCACACACAAGACATTCCTGCACAAAAATTGCAGAACCAAAAGTGAAGAGAGAAACAAAAATTGGAAAAAAAGCAATAACTAAAAACCGCATTCAACGCAACGTCAATATGTCAAAATATTCAGACAAAAAACTCAATCAAGAGTCCACATAAAGTACAACATAAAATAGAAATATATTTACAAGCATGTGCATACACATATATGTACATTTACACCTTTATGCACTCAAAACGTCCTTCACAATATAAACAACCTATAAACTTTGAAAAAAAATACTACATACAGAGAATATACAGAAAAAGAGGAAAAACCGTAATAAAATGAAAATAAATGATAATACTCTGTAAAAAGAAACCTGTAAGCGCAAAGTACTTATATATATATATATACAAAAGTCTTTTTATACTCATAAGTGAATACCTGCCTCCAAGTAAATTTTCAAAGTTATAAATTTGGTTTTTGTTTGTATTGGAGTTAAGCTAAAAAGTGCACAGCTCTGCCTGATAAGGTGCGGCAAACGTACAAAGCTTTAAAGTATTTATGTACTGATATATTTGGGTTTTGATGTGGGCATACCTACATACATATGTATATGTACGATGTTGTTATTGCACTTTGTGCCTTTGTCGCGAAAACAGGCTTAATCTGTCCTACCAAATCAGCAAACCTGCAGTACTGTTTGTAAGCGGTGTAGCTGGTGCCACGGTGCATATAAAAAGCTGTTTAAGATTTTTGGCAAATACATACTATGTATTGGTGTTAAGCAGTACCTTTAAATTTAAAATGTGATTTTCAGTTTTTATATTATATTTTTATTTTTTTTTTATGGAAAACTTTAATGGCAACTTTTAGACTACTACTATCTGTTATTGACTTTAATTTCAATTTTCTCATATTTGTTATTCATTTGTTTGATAAATTATCCAGTTTTTCTATCTTTTATATTATTTATTTAATAATTTACTTATTTATACATTCATTAATTTTTTTATTTATTAACTTACTTAAGTATTCCTTAATTAAATAATTATTTATTTCCTCATTTATTTAGCTATTTATGTAATGTATTCAATTTTTTTTATTTATACTATTTTTGTGCTCAAATATAAATTTATTTTATGTATTCATCTATTTTTTTATATAATTTTTTATTTATTTATTTATTTATTCACTTATTTATTATTTATTCATTTATTTATTTATCTATTTATATATTTATTTATTTGTTTATTTATTTATTTATTTATTTATTTATTTATTTATTTATTTATTTATTTATTTATTTATATATTTATTAATCAATTTTTTTTTATATAATTTTTTATTTATTATTTATTTATTCATTTATTTTTTTGTCATTTATTTATGTATTTATTATTTATTATACTTATTTATTTACTGTTTATTATCTTTATTTATTTTTATTTAATTATGAAGTATTAATTTATTTTTATTCAAATGCAATAGTTTAATTTAATTTTTTTATACTATTTTTATATGAAATATTTAATTATTTATTTATTCATATATTTATATAAATTTTATTACTTAAATTTTTATTTATTTATTTTTTGTATTACAATATGTTAGTTCTTTTTCAGCGTAATTGGATTTTGGTTTCATCGATTAATTTTGTTTCAATTAATCAAAAATAATTTTTAATCGATTAAGTTTAAGTTTGTTTTTACTTAACCAAAACGGACTATTAATCAATTAATCTCGTTTTCAGTTAATCAAAAAGATTGATAATAAATTAATTTTAATTTTTACCAAAATAGATTAATAAAATTATTTTTTATTAAATCATTGATCAAATAATTTCGATTTAGTTAATAAAAGAGAACTATTAATCGATTATTTTCTTTTACTATTCAAAAAGGACCAGCAACTTCTAATTAATCAATAGAATTTTTTATCAACTAATTTAATTTTTAACTAACCAAAGGTATTATTAATCAATTAAAATCATTATTTATTCAAACCTGAACCATTAATTAATTAATTTTGTCATTAATAATTGAAAACAGATTATAAATTAGTTAAATTTAATTTTACATAATCAATATGGAATTACTATTCGATTTTGTTTTAATTAATTAAAAAATACATTGATCGATTATTTTATTTTATTTAATCAGAAAGGGTTACTAATCGATTATTTTGGTTTTTAGTTAACCAAAAAAGGTTTTTATACAACTAATCGATTTGTTAATTAATTATTCAAAAGAATTTATTGAGCTTTTAACCTTCATTTACTTTATCTTAAAAGCTTATTAAGCGATTAGTTTTATTTTCGTTAATCAAAAGGATTATTAATTTGATAGTTAATGTATTAACTTTATTTTCAATTATCCGCAAGAGATTATTAATCGTTTAAATTTTTCTTAAATAAATCAAAAAATATTATTTGCTGATTAATTTTGTTTGTATTAATCAAAACTGATTATTTATCGATTAATCTTGTTTTAAATTAATCAACAATCAATCAATTAATTAATCAAGCATTCCTGAAGGAAATAACGCAAACGATAATTTATTGGGAATTTTCCCAAAATTCGCAATTTACCTAATGCCAACCACTTCAACTGTGACGATGACATAATAATAAAGTACAATTGCATATTAAATAACAAATTTTGCAACATTTTGCATAACAAATTTTTTAACAAATTTCAAATATTCAACCAAAATAATTGCAAAACTCAGTTGTTTTCAAAGTGGCGTTGGAAAATTCGCAACGCAAATGCGCAAGTAAGGAAAATCAGGAAATCAAAAATTTCGCAAGCATACGGTGAGTAGTCGTAAGCGAGTTCAGCCATTTAATTACTTGTATAATCAAATTGCGCTGACCGCGCACAAAATGCGTGCGAAAATGTGCACCGATTTAACTGCAACAAATAGCGCGTTGCCGCTTGATTTATTTCTTTATTTTAACTTTTCCATAGAAAAACAACAACAACAATGACAACAGTGGCGTTTGCGTGTGCAACACTCGTACGCGGCTGCCACGCACATACATATTTAGTAGGCGCAGAGTGAGTCTTGGTTGCCCAAGTGGCGGAGTAAAGAGAAATGGCAAAAAAAAACACAGCAACAACAATAACCAGCACTTTTTGGTCAAAACAATGCAACAGGTGTATAATGAAGTCGCGCTCCAAACTGTTTTGTATTTGGTGTTGTTATTGTTGTTATATTGCACAAGCGGACAGCAGTTGCACCCATGTGTGCCGTTATATAAAGAATTTCACTACACCGACGAGCAAATCGAAGCAAACTCTCTCAAGTTGCCACATCATTCATACATGCAACGAAATCCCGATTGGCATCTACGTGAAAGTCCAAAGAATCGCACTACGCGATAATGGTATATACACACACACACATACGAGTATGTACATACGTGCATAACATAGCTCAATGGGGAAGGTGCTACATGGTACCACGTACCACCAACGGCTCCACCGCGGCAGACAATGCAATATAAATGATTACGATACAGTGTGGTGTATGTTATGAATGTGGTGAGAGCGATGGGGGCAGAGGCGAATACATACAGGTATATTTATACAATAATAAATATAATCATCTTTTGTTTTTTTTTTGTAAGTAAAAGTGAAATGCACAAAAATTTAAGGCATGCAAATATTAAATCAAAATAAAAGTATTTAAAAAATTTTGAGGTATAGCAGGTGGGCGATAATAAGCTTAAAAAATTAAAATTAAATAAAAAATTCAAGCAAGATGGTGGAGAGACGGATTCGATATGCTGTAAGTATTCGCCTATGTCTGTCGAAGCTTTTAAGTAATCAACCTTAGAGCAAATATTGCACTAATGAGACGTGCAAAGTTGAAAATGTCGGATTTCAATAGATTTTTTAATAAGACTCGCACTTATTTTTGATAGATCTGAGTCACAAATGGTTCTTCTTGATGTGCGGAATGTCATAAAAGGGCAGAGCCGATGTAAGCACTCAAGATATGAGCATTTTTACATATAAAGTATAAATTTCTAACAAATTTATATAAAAAATGCACAGAAAATTTAACCAATTCTTCACATACACTTTTTCCAAGAATCTATATATACTGACGAAAACTGCAGGAATGTTCGTTCAGTAGTTTTTGAGTTTATCGCGAACAGACAGACAGACAGATGCGGAAGAAGTATCCGTATGATTTCCTTCTCTAATTTGTCGTGTTCGTCTTGATGTTTTTTTATTTTATGTAAAAAACACTTTCAGTAGGGTGGGCATTTTCGGTCGGGAAGAGAATGCAATTATAATATTTTTCTATAATATTTTTTAGAAATTAATTCGGCTAGGATTTATGTAGCTAAGAGATCTCCTCAGATGAAGTAATGACGAATTATTTGGCAACGCTTCTGTGGGAAAAGAAGCGCCAAAACATAACATAAATAATTAATGTACCACTTCACTTTCTTAAACAAAAAAATATATCTACAATAACTTCCAAGCGATTTTTACCAATTTTTCTTGTTGATAAATTGAAATTCATTTATCGCAATTTTTCGTTATTTTTCAAACAAACTAACGACCTTTCTTTCCTGCAAAATGAAAGTAAATGTTTAAAAAGGCTAAATAAACAAATAACAAATACGTGTAAGTACGTATATATGTGATTGTAAGTGGCGTTTGAAACGCAGGTGGCACTTGCGTACAACCAAAATCAAGCGATCACCAACACTTGACTGAATAAACAAATGACTGAATGAGTGAATGGTGATGATAGCTGGGATTTGGTTGGTATGCCGCCTGGCTAATGGTGACGCACCACACACAGCAGCAGCAGCAATAACAGCCAGCAGTAGAAAAGAAGCAAAAGAAGAAGAAGAAGAAAAAAATTGCCAACAAAATAAGTCAAAGTCAACGCCAAAAAGCACTTTCACCTTCATGTCAAGCGCAAATCAAGTCAATCAGGCTTATTAATATTACGAGTACATGAGGGGTACATACATACATACATACGTACATATAAATGAATGTACGAACTTATGCTTTTCTTAACTCAACAACAATTTGTTGCCCATGCAATATAATATTATATATGCTACGCCACCAACAAGTGATTGTACTTTTCTTATAGAGAAACAAGTGCGCAGTGAATTCATTAGTGGGGAGATCTTAAGATCTTTAAAAAAAAATCTGACAAAAAAAGTGTAAAAAAACGTATACTTTTTCTGCAAGTTAAATTTGTTTCCCATTTTTACTTTTTTCGTTTTGTAATTGAAAGTGAAATGGCTTTTGTGTTTGTTTGTTGACAGACTAGTTACTAATAATAAATACAAATTTTATATGGCCGGCGGTAAGTTAGTGGAAAAAACTCAAAAGTACTCTTAAGTTCATGCCTTGTAGGAAAAATACAGATTTTATAAAAAAAATTTAAGTAAATAATTTTGTTTCTAAAACAAATAGAAGATTTTAATTTATTTATTTTTTTTTTTTTAATTTATTTTTTTTTATTTTATTTCTCATTATCTAATTTTATTTTAATTTACTTTATTATTCTGTATTTAACTTTATTTTATTATTCCGTATTTAAATTAATTTTATTTTATTTTATTTTATTTTATTTATTTTTGTTTGTTTTATTTTAATTTATTTTGTTTTATTTTATTTTATTTTACTTTACTTTATTTTGTTTTGTTTTATTTTATTTTTTATTTTGTTTTATTTTATTTTATTTTATTTTATTTCGTTTTACTTTATTTTATTTTATTTTATCTTAATTTAACATATTTCTTAATTTTTATTATTTTATTTTATTTGCTTTTATTTTATTGTATTTTTTTTTTATTTTATTTTATTTTATTATATTTTATTTTATAATATTTTGTTTTATTTTATTTGCTTTTATTTTATGTTATTTTATTTGATTTTATTTTGTTTCATTTGATTTGTTTTATTTTATTTTTTTATTTTGTATTCAATTTTATTTTATTTTGTTTTTTTTATTTTTTATTTTGTGTTCAATTTTATTTTATTTCAGCTTAGTTTATTTTATTTTATTTTATATTAATTTATTTTAATTTATTTTATTTTGTTTTATATTATTTTATATTATTTTATTTTATTTTATTTAATTTAATTTTTTATATTTATATTATTTCATTTTATTTTATTTGATTTTATTTTTTTAATTTTTTTATTTTACTTTATTTTATATTATTTTTTTTTTTGTTTTATTTATTTAGTTATACAAATTATCTATAAATTTTTTATAAAATTTCAGAAATTTATATCACAATTTTTAATGCTAGCCATTTACACACAGCCACTTTTACCCTACGCATTCATTCACACACGTATAGTAAATAAAATGCCACATAAGATTTACTTTTTCATTATTTGTTCAAATATTAGTGCATACATATTAAACGCCTAATGAGCACTTATTTATGTGCATAAACATTTACATAAACATATATAGAAGATTCATTCATTCCCAACCAAAGAGAAAAGTGTGTAAGTACCTACACTCAACAGTGAAATGTGGAACAGCCTTACAAAGAAAATTAAAAAAAAATGTATGAACACATAACAAGAAAAAATATTTCGTAGAGAAACAAAAAAATGCATTTACAGCAATGACACTTTAATTAAGCTCAACAATGCCTAGCTACTTAACGATATGCGGTTCATTTCTTGTGCATTGGGACAATTGTGGGAGTTTTTATGTGTGACTACACGCTGCTCATACGCCCGGCTAGCTGTTAAATTACGAATGGCACACACTTGAATACATATATACCTATAGTTAGTTAGTTAGTTGCACATTACATGCTTATCATATTATATAAAATTATTTATAATTTTTTTTTTTTTTTTTGTGCCTCAAGAGAGTTACTAGTTGGCAATTTGTAAATACAATTGTGACGTCTAATCATAGCGGAAAGTTTTGATTGTCTGTTGTAAATAAAACAACTTATTATTAAAGAGAAAAAATTTAACAAAAGATTTTTCTCAATTGATGTAACCGCTGAAAGACCTGAAGCTGTGGGCTTGTTGTTTGCATTAACTGCTTTAATAATTGTATACTTATCATCAAATAAATTGTATAAAATCTTCAACTAGTTGGGATTAATTAAAAATTAATTTAGTTACATTTTTGAAACATTTCAAACAATATTTCAAGTCAACGTTCGTATTTTTTTCCTTTTAACTATAATATATAAATCACAAAAATAATGCATCCATTTATTTATTTCCAAGCTTAAATTATTTTCCTAAAAATCGAAATGCCACGCTTCACTCTAATTATTCAAAAAAAAAAAAGATTAATTAAAATAAATTAACAAATTCATGTACAAATGTGCATAGTGTTCAATCGAAATTTAATGTGCTTATAATTTATAATTGCCGACGTTTACATATGTACATACAAATGAGTACATGAAGCAGAAGAAATTACGAAAAAGCAAATTATTCGGCGTGCAATTTAGAAACTCCCATAAATAAATACGAAATGAAGCGAATATAAAATAAATGCAAAAATAGTGGAAAATAACAAAACATTAATTCGTACGTGTCTTCAAATTGTGGTGTTTTTTTTTTTTTGTATTTCATGTTCGAATCGAAACAAGACAAGGCCGCACCGCCATGCCGAATGAATTTTCTAATTTCTTGGCTTGTCTTCAAATTTAACCAAAGCATGTGTGCGCCTTTCGAAATGTTATGTATTTAAATTTAACAATACCTACAACAAATTGATTGAATACAAAGATTTGATTGAATCGTGTGAGTGCATAAGTGAATGTGGAATTAAAATTCAACAAACTCACTGAATTCGCTTAGTTCGGCAGCAACACAAGTAGTCGATTTGAAATTATATCAAGGCCAATGACGACCGGTGGTCATAAAGAAAAATAATAAATAAATACACAAATTTTAATACAAATTAAATTAGGCAAAAGTAGTAGCAAATATTATTTAAAATAATATATCAAAAATGTAATTAAACTAAATAAAAATCAATAAAATTAATTAAATTAAGAGAAAAGCAAAAAAATGAAATTAATTTAATTAAATAAATAAAACGAAATAAAAAAAGAAATAAAATATATTTAAATAAATTTAAAAAGATGGACTATTATGAAAAAAAAAAAACAAATAAAAATGAATAAAATAAAACAAGATAAAATAAAAATTAATAGAAAGGAATTAAATAAAATAAAATAAAATGAAATGAAATGAATTGAAATAAAGTAAAATAAAATAAAATAATATAAATAAAAAAAATTAAATAAAAATAATAAAAAAAAATAAAATAAACAAAATAAAATAAAATAAAATAAACTAAAATAAAGTAAAACAAAATAAAATAAAATAAAACAAAATAAAATAAAAATAAATAGAAAGGAATTAAATAAAATAAAATAAATAAAATTGAAATAAAATTGAATGAAATAAAATAAAAAATAAAATAAATAAATAAAATAAATTACAGTAAAATAAAATAAAATAAAACAAGTTTAAAAAAATTTGATGTGGAACAAAATTAAGTAAAATTAAGTTAAATAAAACAAAAGGAAAGGAAATAAAATCAAAATTAACTAAAATAAAACATTTCGAAATAAAGTATACTAAAGTAAAATAGGTTAAATTGAATAAAAAATAACAAAATAAAATATATAACAGGAAATAAAATAAAACAAAATAAAATTTAATGTTTGTTATTTTTAAGTGAGCTAAAAGGCCTGGTTTGTTTGTATGAATTGAATATTTTTGTTATACAACAGAGAAAAATGGTAGAAGTGACAGCTGTTTCGGAGATCACCACATCTCCTCATCAGACTTCTTATGGCAGGGATCGAACCAACGGATCTACCACTGCGCCAACATCAGCCATGTAATCTATTGTTGTATTATTCAATTCATTATTAACCAACAACTATTAAGTGCGCTAATTTAGCCGCTATTTTTCTTAATAGAATGGTTAGTAAATCCTGTATACTTTCAGGCATTGATTGACTGAGAAATGTATAAGCAGAATTAAGTGTCGGGCTCATTGACACATATATATTTAAATTTGTTTTTGCGGCCATTTTAATTTATTTAATTAAAATAAAGTCAAATAAACAAAATAAATTAAACTAATTAAAAAAAAAAAATAAAAAAAATTATATTATGTAAAATACTATAAAACAGAACCAATATAAAATAAAAACCATTAAAAAATATAATAACATCAAATAAAATTAAGTAAAATGATGTAAAATTAAATAAAATATAAAATGAAGAAATAAAATAAATTAAATTTAAAAATATAAAATAAAACATAAAATAAAATTAAATTAATTATCATGAAAGAAATTAGATTAAATTGATGTAAATTGAAATGAACAGTAACGAAATTAAACGAATTAAAATTAAATTAAATTAATTCAAACAAAATAAATTAAGTAATATACAAAGTAAATAAATAAATTATAGCCACATAAAATTATACTTATTTAAACTTATTAAATAAGATAAAATAAATAAAAAATATTATAAAATAACATAACTAAATAAAACTAACTTAATTGAAGTGAAATAAACTAAAATAAATAGAAATAAAATCAATTAAAATCAATTAAAATAAAATAAAATAAAATATATAAATTGAAATTGTATAAGCTACCATAAAATTAACTTAATTATTAACGACACACAAATAAAATAAAGTTAATATGATTATTATAAAAATAAAATAAAATTAATATCATAATTATAAAAATAAAATAAAATTATTATTAAATTAATAAAAAATAAAGCTAATTAAAATCAATTAAAATAAAATAGAAAAAAACAATAATACAAAAAATTAAACAAAATTAGTTAATATAAATAAAGTATGCAATGCAAAACAAATTAAAATAAAATAAAATAAATAATAATTTAAGTTATGTGCATTAGAACAAGTAAAACATTATTTTAAACCCAAAATTTATTTTCTGTTTGAACTTGATTGTTTTTTAGACTTTTTTAATTAATTTTAATTTTTTTGCAAAAGTTTTGATATTTCAAACTGCTCTCTTGAAGTCTCACAAAATATTCGTGACATCGCTTTGAGTTCACATCTTATATTATTAGCTCTTTGAAAACACATCTGATAATTTTTTTTATTTTTTTATTTTTTTGTTTATATATTTTCTTTACTTATTTGCTTTACAAGCACATAGTATTTAACCTTCAAATGCTGCGTGTATTTGAATATTTATTTTAAGCCCTACTGAATACACGCACTTAAACATGAAATAGCTCAAGGGCTGTTGGATCAAAATTTTCGATCCAATTCAATTTGTTTAAAGACGCAAACAAAAATAAAAATAAAATTTGTAAGATGAGTTGTAAAAAATAGAATGTGTGAAGGTTAATATTTTTTTTTTTGTGTTTGACAAGTTTTTATTTATTAAATAAATGTTTGTTAATTGATTGTTTGAAAAATAGTAATGATTTTGAGTTAAGTCTTTAGTGACTCTGTACTCTACTTGGTACTTAAAATGCTCATTTAAGTGAATACGACACAAAGGCTAACACTTGATGGATGACATTGAATCTTCACTATGCACTATGATCATACTCTCATTTAATTAATTTTTATGGAAAACATGCAAATCATTAGCGGGCATGAATTTTTTTTTATTCGCTGCCGTTTGTCACTCAAAACTTAGCTGGCATTAATAATTAGATATAAAAGTTCAAAATTGGAAGCATGATATTAAATAGGTGTTAAATTTTTTTTGAAGATCCAGCTGAGAATTACCATGATTCTTCTGCTGTTCTACTTCCCAGAAACAATTTTTATTTTTTTAAATCAATAAAACTTCCCACTTCCTTTGAATGATTTTTTTTTTTTTTTTTTGCTTATTTTACGTTAAAACTCCTGTCACCGCTAACTAAACTCGCATCTCATTAACTCGCGGTAGACGCTGGCTGTAGAATTTGCTGGCATGCCGGCACGCTATTACATCATCATCATCATCATCATCAATACTGAGCAGACAGCAGCAAGCTGGAACAGGAATAAGACTGACTTTTTTTCTGCCAACATTTCTCTTTTTTCTTTTTCTACTGACATTTCACCCAAAACAAGCAAAACCACACAGTAGCGAATTACATTAGAAAGAAACTGCAAGCTAACGGTGCAATGCTGATGGGTGCTGCGTGTCACGAACGACTAGGCAAAGAGGTAAATGAGTAGGCAGGCAACTATTTGTATTTTTCTTTAATATTTGCATATTACATAACACACGTTTGTATGTTTGTTCATTTGTTTGTTCGTTTGTTTAAAGCGCAAATGTATGCTCAGAACAAAATACTTGAGCGCAAGTGTCTTTAATTGCGAGCAAACATGGCAGTTGCAGATCAGCAAATGGAAATGTTGTAGCAGGCAGAGACACACAAATAGACAGCTGCTGCTGCTGCTTAATGCACTCTAGCGGTGGCAATCAGCATTTACTGTTGCATTTAAGCAAACACACACAACCACATATTTATATAAAAGCAATATAAATGCAAATGGCTAACAATTTTGCTTAGTATGATTTTTTCTTCTTTAAATTAGTTTGCTAATCAAGCACTTGAAGTGCAAAAATTTATTTATCACATTGAGCCTTCAAATGCTGTTTTAATTGCTTGTAATACTTGATTATGACAAGAAAATAAATTTCAAACAATTATATTACGCATCTACATGCAACAACACATGTGTACTTACATACACGTATGTATGTGTCTATTTATAATTGTGAGATATAACCCTGTAGGGAAAAGTACTAGTTGTTAACTAGAATACAACTCTGGTATGCAGTTTTGTTGTAGTTCAACTTTCTATTTTCCACGTAAGCAGCTGGTATTTTTTAACACAGCCATGCCCTGCGAGCTGACAATTACACGACTATGTCACAGCTTCATACTAGTTGTATACCAGTTCATTTAGGCAAGCGGAATTTCTATTTCAGCATAGAAAAAATGAGTTTACGATAATTGAAGCTCACGCAACACAGCGTCTACCTCTAACCATTAGGCTATCGGTATGGTGAAGAGAGCAACGAGATCTGCGCAGTTCAGCAGACCACATTAGGAAATGAAACTCAGTCATGGTGTAACAAAACAACAACAACATGCGAATGGCAAGGTGGTGAAAATTTCTGCTTCACAAAAAAAAGTAAAAAAATAAACTAATTTATTTCTAGTGGGACTCGAACCAGCACACCAACGCAGGTTAGAGCGATAACCTTTAATCATTCAGCTACTATGACAATGTAGCGACCAACGTCATTTTGCGCACTTCAACAGAGCAGAGCAGAGCAAAGAATGGTATTTAGACGTGACGTGCCGATATAACAACAACAAACGGCGGCGGAAATTATTAGTTCTCCCATTCCTGGAGAACTCTCATACAAATAACCAACTAGTATGATTTCATCTTCAAATAACTAGTATTTTACTAGAATTTTTGCATACTAGTCTACCTTCTCCCAGCAGGGAACTTAGCTTATATTAATTTCTTCTACTTCTTCTTCTGATATACCGCAAACATATTCATCTACAACTTGATTTCATCATAAAGTGATTTATTTATGATGTACGAGTAAATGTGCCTCATATTTCAATTTGTGAGATTGCGTTGTCGCTTCCTGCATGAAACATACACAAGTACATACATATGTACGTGCATTTGCGCATATCTTTATACATAAGCATATGCTTCCTCGTATGTACATACTCGTACATATATCATTATTCAATCGTTGCATATATCTTGACGTGCCACATGAGCAAATGTTTGGTGTTGACCGCAACTTCTTCACGCATCGCAGCTGAAATATTGTACTTACATACATATGTAAACATATATATATATATTTAATTATTTCGTTATGTAAATTTGTCCAAAAATTAAATTATGCAAGAAATATTAAAAACAGAAAAAAAATTTAAATGAAAAGTCTCTGAAGTTTTTTGTATATTTTTGAAAAACTTTTCTTTTTTTTATAGAAAATTTATTTTAATCGAGTACTTATTGACCATTATTACTTATGTATGTCCTTCTGCCATTTTCCTGTTAGCTTCATAATTCCATCAGTGTAGCACTTTAATGATTCATCGGCGAAGAACTTGGTCAAATAGTTTTCAGCAATCTTTCGATCGGCTATTTTTTACTACCAAGAAGAGACCACAAAAAATGACATTCAGCTGGTGCCATGTTCAAGGCTATGTAATGGGTGCTTCAAAACTTTCCAACCAAGCTCCGTTAATTTATGCATGGTCTGTCGTTGTTATGATAAAACGCAAAAACTTCTCAATTCTGGGCGATTTTTTTTTTTTTTTTTTGAAGAGTTTATTGTAAGCCAGTTAATTGTTGGCAGTAGAGCTCAGAATTGTTAGTTTTGCCAAGTTGAAGCATTTACCAATTTCTTTTCAATCCCAGCATACACACAGCGTCATTTGCTTGCCATCAATTTAGACTTTAAGGTCGCTTGTGAACAGTCACCGGACTTTGATTGAAATTTGTTTCGTTTTAAATTTTTAAATTTAACCCATTTTTTATCGCCTGTGAGGAGTTGCTCCAAAAATGGTTATATTTTGCCACTGTTGGCCCATCGGTCAATCGGTCAATCAAAGTTTTTTGGTTTAATTCGTGTGGTACCCAAGCTTCGAGCTACTTTGAGTAGCCAACGTTTTTTAAATGATTTCAAACTATCACGCCGATGACTACAGCGCTGTTTCGGTTATTTGAATTACTGACTTAACAGTACGAGTTGGGAAAGTAATCGAGCTAAACCCACCTAGTCGGAAGTTCCCTTATAGCACTCTCATTCTTATAAAAAAAATCTTACAAAACGTATTTCTTCGGCAATTTCACTTATTTTGAAATCAAAATTTTTCATACGTATCAAGATTTACCAAACTGGTTTCACTAAAAATATTGTTGGACACAATCGGATTAATATTGACCGAAATCAGAGTATCACACCCTCTAGTACCGCCAACGGTGGCCATTTTTCACGATCAATATCTTCATAATTATTTTTACTCTTGGCTCACGTCCATGTTTTCCGCTCAATATGGGGTGTTGGACTGTACCTGCGTATGCGGACGATCTTCTACTTTTGGTAGAAGGTCAGTCATGGTTAGTTTTAGAGCGTGTTGGTGAACGGCTGCTTGGAGTCGCTCACTTATGGCTCTGCTGTATGGTACGAATCAGTTATGTCGACTGTAGATAGAAAGCGTGATGTTGTTAGCTTATGTGGTGATTCAGCCTTCAAGCTGAAGAGGGGATTATGTGTTGAGTTGCTGCGAGATGGTTGGTTATCTGATAAGGACCTAGAGTGCGGGTATGCCGTAGTCTTCTAAGTGCATGTGTGTTTAGGAAGTGGCAACACCATTAGGAGAACGTCTCGGATGTCTTCGGGATGTCTCGTTTATGGTGGAAAATCCAGACTTCAGATTTTCTCTGAGTATGGGTTTCTGCTAACCGGTCATGGGCCTCTCAATACCTTTCTGCATGGGAGGCACTTGAGCGGAACGACGAGCTGTGAGTGTGGTATAGACGAGAGGATTGGATGCATGTGTTATGTGAATGCCCGATGTACTCAGACATTAGGGACTTAGCGGGTATGGGAGTAGTTAGGACAGAAATAGGGTGTGTGATATTCACTCATGTGGAGAGTACATGCATGTGTTTGAGTGTTTGCGCGTGAAGTTTTTAAACGGCTAAGGCATCTGAGGTTTAATTGATCATTAGGTTAGGAGTATGAATGAGCATGTTTGAGTCGGTACAAGGAAAATGAGGCCCAACCACAGGCCACCAGTCCGCAGCTGTATGGAGGCTCAACTGGTAGTAGCTTCGGCTATGAGGTTCGACCGGAGACCTAAATCTGGTACCACGGGGAACAGGTGCCCTCGGAACTTGCTCCGACCTGTTCACGCGGATAGGTCTCCTCGGGGAGTATCGTGGTGGCTGTGTTTTAAACCCAAATGCGGGAAGAGTTGACCTAGTGTCAGCCCAATGTGGAGGTGCATTGCAATCGGGTGTCGGACCCATACTACGACAGAGGTTTTAGGTAAGCCTCGAACCCTATCAAAGTGGTTAGTGTGTCCACTCCACACTGCCAATTGGTACCATAATGCTTGCATTATGGGGTGCTGATCAGCGCATTGATTCGATCCGTTATGTTTTTGAGCACCGTGAGGTTAGGCCGACGTCGGCAGGGACTCTCGAATGCTGTGTCTGGCAGAAGGTTTTCTTTACCCGGTTTCATGGTGTGTTTAGCTTGAGCTCTGTTACTTCCAACCCTAACACTTCATACATCAGATTAGATCAGGTTATACCTTATATAAAACTACCAGTGGCCAGACGCATGGCGATGTTTAAGAGTTTTTAAGCTTCCTTTTATCTTCTGAACAGCGAAGCTTCTGAATGTCTCAGTCCTTTTCCATACAGGAGAGGTATTTTAACATCTCATTCATGCCTACCAATAATGCCCTTACTGCTTCCGTGTGAGCTTACTAATTTTCAGCAATAATATTGCGTAAGCAAAAATTTATCGATTTAATTGCACGTAAGCCTGCGCCTGTGATTCCATCACCCTAATTCCTCTTCGAACTCTCTTGAAAACTTCATTGTACAGAGTATTTGGGGTCTTTCGTAGTTCATGTACTGGTTCGGTCTATTCAACTATTTCATTTCTTACAATATCTTTGCGACCCGGAACACTCCAGATGTGCAGTTGGTACTCCACAACCACTTCATCCATTTCTTCCCTGCATCTAAGGACATTCTTTGATTTAATACGATATGAGACCATTACCTTAATGCCACCTATCAACGTACATACCTATATATATGTTGATATTTTTCATACCTGCTATATTCCAAAATACCGTTTGCAGCCAAATTTTTACATCAGGCACCGGAATATTTATAAAATACTTTTGCTAAAAAAACTTTATGGTCCCTCTACTGTTTAAAACAAATTCAAAAAAATTAAAATTAAATGTATATGTATGTGGTAATTTCATTTTATTGAGCAATTACTACCTACAAACACCGTCAAAACACTCCAGATGCAGACTCATCTTCACGCACTTGTCTAGCGATTAATTTCGAAGCGCAAACTACAATAAATACGAATATCAAACCATCGGCATAATTTTATTGAATATTTTCTCGCGTGAAAGCTTAATGTAGAAAAGGCAACAAATATAATTTATTTACAAATGAGCAGCTGTAAACACAACAACAACAATAGCAATTAAAAGCTGCGCATCCAATCAAGTTCAATGACATAGCGAAACTAGCGAAAAATATCATAAATGACCGTCTAACAGCTGACACATATACATACACACATACACAATACATACTTGTATGTACATACCTACACCCATAACTAACAACCGCTAAAAGTAATTAATACAAAATGGGCGTCACTTGTAAACAACACATTTTAGCAAAACCACTCAGCTTGTGTTGATTGCAGCGCTGCCCAGGGTGGCCAATTCAAACAAGGGAAAAATATTTACTGCCTGTAGCCAAATATTTTAATTTTTTTTAATTTAGTTTTTTTTTTCAAACATGATGTTTCGCTTAAAATTTAAAAAACATGATTATGAAATTTTCTTTTTTTTTTTCTTTTTTTTTTTTTTGTTAAAACTCTTCGTTTTGAGTTATAAATTGTATTATGAAGTTACTTAAAAATTTCATTGTGCGAGTTTTGTGTACACTTGCCGCCACCCTCTTTTTCTTCTTATTTAATAGTGGGCTGCGAGTTGAGTTGAAATTTCAAATGGATTTTTCTTTTCTTTTTTTCTTTTTTATCACTTAATTTTTTCTGCTGCAGAGTCAATGGCCGTAACAACGGTTAAGTAACACATTTTACTTCAGTTACAGCCTCTTTGCTGCGGCTACGCTTATTGTTTACAGACCGCCTCCCTCATTTGATTTCAGTGCTTTTCAATGCTGGGAATTGGTGTTAACTGCTGGATGGGTACCGTTTAATTGAATTGAATTGTCATTGCTTGCTGGCACATGTGGGCCAATTAGTTGTGAATGTGTTTGTGTCAACCAAGTCTTAAACTATTCAATACAGGCATGTTGAGATGTTTCTTATGTGTATGTGACAGTGAGTAATGTCATTTTTCAGGCAAAAATGACTGTGTGGCACCTTTAAGGAATTTCGACTCCTACAAAAAAAAAATTTTTTTTGGACAAGAAAAAATTATGAACGTGTATTTGGAAATAGTGCGCCGTTGTTATTGAACTATTCCATTTCCTTTAGAGTATTTTCATTTTATTTTTAGTTTTTTTTTATTTTTATTTTTACTTTTTAATTTCATATTTCCTTATTTAATTATTTTTTATTATTATTAATACTTTTTTCATATTTACTTATTTTTTTTTTTATTGTTTGATACCAATTTTTTAAATTAGTTTTTTCTTATTTATTTACTTCAACATTTTTTTTTAATTAGATTTAATTTATTTTTTTCTTTAATTTTTAGTTCCTTATATTAATATTTAAATTTTTATTTTTTCATTTTTTTGTCTTCTATTTATTTTTTAACACAAGAAAAACTTATTTATTTTTATTTTGTTTTTGAATTCTTTATTTTTATATTTTTTAAGTTCCATTTTTCTTGTTTAATAATCGAATTATTATTATTAGTTCTTTTTCTAACTTTAACTATTTTTATAATACTACTGCTTTTAACTTCATTTTTTTATTTAATTATTTATTTTATAATTTGATTTACTTTATAAATTTTTTATTTATTTAGCTCCTTAAATTTTTAATTTTTCTTATTTATTATCATTATTTGATTTTTTGTTATATTTATTTGTCTTTTATTTATTTTTTATGGCAAAAACATATATTTACTTTTTTTTAATTTTTATTTTTTTACTTCGTTTTTACTTATTTAATTATTTTTTTATTATTGTTATTATTATTACTGTTACCTTATTTTTTTCATTTATAATATTAATTTGTTTAACTTTATTTTTTCTTATTTATTATTGTTTTTTGTTTTTAATATTAATTGCTTTAATTTTATTTATTCTTATTAATTTATTTTTCTATTTTTACCGTTTTTTAATTTAATTTATTTTATTCCTTTTTTTATGTTATATTTTTTTTGTTTCTACTCATTTGTTTAATTCTTAATTTTTATTTTTTCTTATTTATTGTTATTATTAGAGTTTTTATTTTTTTATATTGTCATTTATTTATTTCCTTTATTTATTTATATTTTTTTTTTAATTTATAACTAAAACTTAATTTTCGGCCATTCAAAGATCTGCTACATATCTTACTCTATTGCTATAGCTTTGATATATAAAAACATGTTCTGTATCCAATTTTTACAAATTGTATGTGTGTATGTATTTCTCATTATGGTATATATTGTATGTATGTATAAAAATGCAAGCATGTGGTATTTAAGAACAGTACATTTTATATATATGTATGTCTGTTTGTAACGAGTTAATAGATTTCTTGCACTAGAGCGCTCTCTATGTCTTATTCTAGTTGCTTTTGTGTTCATAAATTACAAACAAACAATTTACGTTTAACTCTTTAGCGCGCTGTTTGTGCGAACTTGCCACATTTCAACTTCCGTTGGCATTCAAATTGTGTTCTTTCACAGCGTACATACATATAGGTACATATACATATATTATTTTTCGGGTTAATTAATTAAATAGTTTAAGCATAATGAGAACAAAAATGTATGTACTAGCGAATTTGAGCTAACAAGCGAGTTAGTTGTCTGAGCCAGTTGTTTGGGCTCTTAAGCTTATTATTAATTTTTCATTTAAGTAATATATGATTATTTTTCAGTCTAGTTTTGGGTGTATTTTTTAATTTAAAAATTTTGAATTTTTTGGTTTTTTTCTTTTTTTGGTTTAACAAATGTGCTGACCAATCAATATAAAAGACTTAAGCAACAAACTTTGTTTGTGGTTTACTACAAGACTGGAAAGAAAATAAAAAATAATAATTATACACACCACAAAAACCTTGAACAGCACCAAATATCTAAGAATTTGTTGCGGTTATTTAACCAAAAAATAAAAAATTATATTTAAAAATTATTACGTGCAGTCACCTACGAACGCACTTGAAAAGGCGGATATATTCATGTGGCGAGCAATTTACTTAGTCAATATGCAATTAAAATTAATAATTAAATTATTGCATATTTCGGTAATGGTTAAGAGCTTAAACATATAAGCGGCTTATTGGTCATATAAGGTTACAAAAAAAAAATCTTCAATTATTAAAAAAAAAATTAACAATACAGCAAATTAGCTTTTGAAACAATTTTAAGCTGAAACGAAAGCAAACGAAAAAATTATTTGCACAAAAATCTATTGAAAATATAGTTAACAAGTTTTTTCTTAATTTTCTATTGAAAATATATTTCTATTTTTTTAATTAATATAATTATTTTTTTCTTTAATGATATATTTATTAATAATACTATTTAATAATAATACTAAATATAATGATGCCGCAATTTTGAAAAAATTGTAAAACATTATAAATGATATTATTCCATAACTATTGAAAATTTATTTGCCTTTTTTATGATTTTTTCTACATTACTTTTAAAAATAATTATTTTGAATTTTAATGCAAAAAAAGCTTTTGAAGCAAACCAATTTATTACTGAAGAAATAAGCAAATTACTTGTAGATATTTTTCATAACAAGCAAGCAGAATTTCAATGTTTATGGAGTAATATCAATTTATAATTGTTTTGCAACTTGTTTTAATATATTATACATTTAATTAATTTTTAAATTTTTTTTAATTATTTGTAAAAAAATTATTCAAAATTCAATATAAAAATATTTTTTTTTATTTTATTACTATTACTTCTTTTACTTTTTAGTCAGCCTTTGAAAATAAATTTTTATATTTGTTTATTTTTTTGTCTTATAACGCTATTTTTAAATTAATTAATTTTAATTAACAATGCAAGAAATCAACTTTTAAGACAATCTCAATCTGTTTGAATATTTAAATCAGCACACATATTTATCGTCAAAAAATAATCAAAATTATTTGTGAAATATTTTACTTAATTTTTCTAATTATTATTTCTACTTATTTTTTTCATTTTTATTTAATCATAATGAGCATGAATGATATCATATAATAACTAATGAAAATATTATGTGTACAACTTTGCTTCCGCCGTTTTCCGATCGATGGCTGTACCGGCTGAGGCTGGTTGAAATACATAGATGATAATGCCATTAAAGTGAGTGTGGACAGTTCCTAACGAATTGTCATCGCCGTTTCAGTGACAGTTGTTCTTGTTTTCGTATTATTCACGATCGAAAATGTCCGTTTATGTGCCCAATTCTCACCATATGCGGGAAGTTTTGCTTTTCTGTTACAATTCGAAAAAAAATGCAGCTGAATCGCATCGAATGCTCTCAGAAACTTACGGTGATGCTGCTCTGAGTGAAAGAACGTGTCGGGAGTGGTTTCAACGTTTTAAAAATGGTGATTTCGATGTTGAAGACAAACATGGTGGTGGAAGAGAAAAAACCTTCAAAGATGAACAACTAGAAGCATTGCTTGATGAAGATTCGTGTCAAACCCAAGAACAGCTTGCCGAATCGTTAATTTTGGAAAAAAACGGCGGAAGCAAAGTTGTACACCTAATACTTTTATATTTTTTAATTTTCTCTCATTATAACTAAACGAAAAATATTTATTTTATTTAGTTTTTATTTTTATTTGTTTCCTTTAATCTTTTAAACTTTTTTTAATCAAATTTGAAATTAAATTATTTCTATATATTTTTTTTTATTGTTAATTTTTTTAACAAATCGGATGTTATTTAACCTTTTACGATTAAACTTATTAAATTTATTATTTTTAAAACAATTGAAGCAGTTTACATATTTATGCTGGAACATATATTTATTTTCGGAATAATAAGCAAAAGTATATTTAAAAAATAACCGTATTAAAAATTTTATTTTATTAAATTAATTAATTTTTTGACCTTTTTGTTTATTTATTTATTTTCAATATTGAAAACATAAGTATAATAATTACATAAATTTATATCATACCAGAGTCAATAAAAATGATTTTATACTTTTGTTTATTTTGTCTGTAATTGCTTTAATTTCTTCTTTTTTACTTTAATTTTTTGCATTTAAATTAAAAGTAAAATACTTCTTTTTTTAAATTTTTTTTTTATTAATTATAAAATTTTTCACTTTAATTTTTTAAATTAATGTATTATAATTAGCACTACAAAAACACAACTTTTGTTACAGTTTGCCAGCACACATGGAAAAGTAAACAAAAATATTTATGAAAATTTTACGAAAAAAATAAATTTTTTAATTTTAATAATTTAATTTTAAATTTTTTTTTGTATTTTTTTCCTTTTTCTTTACTTTTTTTTTCAATTAATGATATAAGTAATTATGAAAAAAAATTGCAGAGTCATCACGCATTGATATTTTTCCATATACTAAGTGCAAGCACATACCGTTAAGGCAAACACTCAAGCACATATCTTATTGTTTAAGAGGTGCCATCACATTTTTTCTCAAACTTTTTTCAATCAATAATTTCCATTTATGCGTATAATTGTAGCACTTCAACTCAGCAACAATAAAACTCCGTAAGCACTAGAGTGGCTCTTCAAGCGGGTTGAGTAGTTAATGTGTGATATGTTTTGGATATATGTACATATATAAATATGTACTCGTGTATGTATTAGTGATTTAATTTATATAAGCATAACATATAAAAAGTAATAATAAATCAATAAACTATTAAAATTAAATTAAAAATTAAAAGAGAAAAAAGAAAAATAATCTTAAATTAAAATATAATATAAAAAAAATTAAATAAACAATGAAAACAAAAATAAATTCCAAAAAACAATTTCAAAAGCACCAAACACGTTTAAACACTTTCACTTGTATGTATATATGCGCTGCTTATGAATTTTTTCACTATTAAAATGAATTGCTTTTGTAGCACCGCAACATTAATATGTACGAGTATATATGTATGTATTTTTGTTTATGAAACTTACATGGGCGTTAAATCAATAAGCAATAATAATACTTCAATAGTTTTACAACAACAATATCAATAGGCATACATATGCCTATAACCACAAATATTTTAATGTTGCAGAAAAATGCGGTCACCGATTTTTTTTCATTCATTCCGTACAAATAATTATATATAGTGTATACACGTATACATACATATATATGTATAATGCAATAAAGTTGCAGCTGTTGTTTGGTGCTGCTGTTGGGCAGGTATTTTTCATTAACCAAACGCATTTTTCTTTATGCACGTCCACATTTCGTTTATGATTTTATGCAATATGCAAGTATGTAACATTGTGTGTGTGTGTGTGTCTGTGTACTGATTTTGTGGCCTTAAGCATTTTAATTAGTTGATTGACAAGTTTATTAAATTTGTTTTATTTTTTTATATTTTTTTTGTTATTATTTGTAAGCTTTCGAAGTAAAAAAGCCGCAACTTAATGAAAAGTGAAAAACAATTAATGAAAAAGTTAAAAAAAAATTTATATGTATGTATATAAATAAAATTATGGTTTATTAAATTTTCACACGATAAAAAGCGATAAATAAGAAATCAGTCATGACTTCAAGGCCAAAGTAAATCGAATTTTTTAAATGAAAATTAAATTGAAAATATTCCAAAATTTCCAGCGGACTTTTTGTAGAGGTGAGAGTGGCTTCTAGTCTCTCTACATGATCTCCCATAAGGCAATGTCCCAAAAAGATTTCAATTACTTTTGATATGTGCTCTATTTTCAGAGAATCTTAATCATTTGATTTTCTTCGATCTCTATTCGGCCTAGTTCCCTTCGACTTTTGACTGAATACTTTAACAGCGGCCTGTATGTAAAGTTATTCCTTTAGTGACAGTTTACATGTGGTGGAAGGCATACCGATGCGTGCTTTATCCAAAAGAGATTGCTTTCCCCTACCTTGCCTAGCAAATTCGTCTGTTTTGCAGTTGTCCTCTACGGCTGTGTGACTACATACCCAAACGAGAGATAATCTGTTCTATTCAACCCTAGCCCGAAGATTTCTTTAACAGTGAAGTAACATTATAAAGTTTGTCCTGATTGAGCCCAAAATTATTATTGCTGTCTGATTATCTCTGAAGTTGAATATGCCTCTGCCTGAGTACACGCTTCCAAGGTATTCAACAGCTTCCATGATAGTATAGATTTCTGCTTGAACCCTAGTTCCGAAGATTGCTTTTTCTTTCAGGCTCCCGAGTCCAACTCATGAGGTGTTATCATCATCCAAGCCTTCGAAGTAAATATTAGGAGACTGGTAGCGTTTAGCCTTAGATCTTCGAAAGCGAACTTTACTTTTCAACTGGCCACTCAGGTCAAAGTATTAGCTTTTGACAAGAATAATTCTGTGTTGGACTTCAAAGCTGTAATTGAACGATCCTACATAAGATTATACCTTCCCCATCTACATAGATCTAAAACTCGTATTATTTTCTTCGTCATTGAATTACAGAACTCATATCAACGAAGTCACCGGGCCTTGAACGGGTTGTAGAGATTATTCCCAGTTACAAAGACATACAATCTTTTGTGGGTACCAAGTTCAGGCATAGCGGCATAGAGGCATTCTTTTTTCATATTATAGAAGATCGACCTTTCCTCAAGACTCTTTCCTAATTTGGCATATACTGAATATCTGGTCTGTGTTGAATCTGCCAGGTCTAAAGACACATTGATAAGATCATATCAGTTCCTTGTCGCTGTCTTTCTGGCGTTTACGCTGAGCAGACTAACTAGCAGTTCTATCGGACAATAATTGACGCAAGCCGTGAGGTTTCGCTTCCTAACACTTTGATAGAGCATTCCATTCGGATAAAAATCCCTTGAATCGAATAAGTTGGTGGAAGTCCACTGAACTGTTCTCTCTTTTAGCAATGATCCAAGGCTTCACTATGGTTGTTTACAGCAATCTGCCCAGGAGATGCTTACATTACCAGTGTGAGCGTGGTGGACACGCGACTAGAGTCCAGCCTTTCTACACTAACTACTTACCCAGAAGCAAAACTCATTTCACACCCAAAAAATAGATTAGACCATACAAATCCCATTCAAAGTGAATTCTCTGACTTCCAATAGGACTGAACGAAGAGGGAAGACAAGGATAACTTCGATAGAGGGACTAATTCGGAATCACACTAGCTTGATATACTCGCATATGTAAATTTGCTTCAAGGAGTATGAAATCTGCTACCTCATCAATTGTAGTTTTCAATTTCTGATCAGACATGAGACTTACTATAACTCCATCAAATCGTAGACGCAAACTATCATCGATATTAGTAGATTTTCATTACTTTATTTCTTTATACTCACATAAACAACAGCGCTCACACAAATAAACAAAAACAAATTACATGATCACGAAGAGCGGAATTTCTTGTAAAGCAACTAATCAATGCGGCCTGCAAGGAAAGTCTGCAAACTCGTTAAATATGCAAGAAAAACTAGTGCTTGGCAATTTTGCTAATTGAAAATTATGGTACGAGTATTTTATACATATACACACAGATATAAATACATTATGTGGAAAAGTATGCTGCGTGCCAGCAAGCTAGAATTGCATGAAATTACGGCGACACAATATCGCTTGGCTGAATTTGCGTTGAATTAGCGTCAATTCAATTGGTTCACTTTTCCCCAATGTCAGTTCTACGCAGCGGTGAAGTGAGTGTGAGTAGCATGTGGTAAGCGGCATGCGGCATGTGGCATGTGGCATATTGCAGGTGCTTGTGTGTATAAACCGCAAACAGAGCAGTCAGTCAAACCACAGCAGCAGCAGCAGCAGCAGCAACAGCTAAACAGCGCCTCTACCAACGACTTTCCTTTGACGTGTGTGCAGCAGCAGCAGGCTTGTAGATTTTCTTCTCAATATTGTCTTTTTCAATTTTTCATCTTTTGCGCTCAGCACGAAGCACCTCTGCAATAGATTATGAATTGAATTCCATTGCATTGCATTGAATGAATGAGTCAGTTGTTGCCTGTCGTACGCCTGTAGTGAATATTTTTTTACCCATCGCAGTTGCGCATGCGCACATTTATCAATGAAATTCCACTAAGCATAAGCAAGTACAATTTTTTAGGTGACAACACACGAACTAACTGGTTGGTGCTGCCTGCCGGCGTAGTAAAAACTTTCGCATTTCTCTTTTAAAAAAATTCTCGTGTGTATTGAATTTTAAAATACCCGCTCCCTCACTCTCTCCCTCTCTTTCTTATACCACCACAACAGGAACGATGTACCAATTGGGGCATATAATAATCATTTTAAGTCAAGCAGACTGTCGGAAAATCAGTCAGCCATCGTCGAGTCAGTCAGTCAAGGCTTTAGTCAAGTAAAAAGCTAAACAACTGTCAATCATTTGAGTTATTACTCTGCCGGCCTTACAACCTGTTGGTGCGGCAATCAGTCAATTTCTCAGTGATTAGTCTACTCTATTGTACTATGTATTCTTCTTTCGGCTAACTTATTTTCATTATTGGCCATTTGAGCAGCCGCCGGTTCATATTTGAATTTTGATTGGCAGTAAAAAAAAGTTTTATTAATCGATTTCTTTGTCTTCAGGCGAGGAAAATGGAAAACGAATTGTTTTATACTTACCTTTGGTAATGTGTGTGTGCTTATAGGTCTGTAATCGAAATCAAACAAAGAAGAATTTCAAATTATTCGATTGGAAATGG